>APFE030651566.1:7159-27254 GCA_000404065.3 Pinus taeda
GTATTACAGCTAAGAATTCCTTTTCAGTAACAGTATAGTTCAACTCGGTAGGAGACAATTTCTTGCTAATATAATAAGTCGCATATGGTTTTTCTTCTTCCTACCAAAGGACTACTCCAATAGCTGTGTCTGAGGCATCTAATGAAATTTGGAATGGCAGGTCCCGATTTGGACCTCTCATTACTGGTGTTGTTGACACAATATTTTTCAAATCCTCAAAAGCACAGTCACATTTATCTATCCAACCAAAGTCAACATTCCTTGTTAGTGCATATAGAGGTGCAACAATGTGAGAAAAATGTTCTATAAATCTTCTATAATAACCAAAAAATCCAAAGAAACTACGTACCTCTATCTGTGTGGTGGGAGTGGGTATTAACAAGATTATTTGAATTTTGGCCAGATTTACCTGTATCCCAGCTGCTGAAATATAGTGTCCTAGGATGAGGCCTTCAGTCATCATCATAGAGCATTTTTCATGGCTTAGGCAAAGTCTAGTAGCTATACATCATTGGAGCACCTTTTCCAGTATATCTAGTGCTAGGTCGAAATCATCTCCATATGGTGTGAAATCATCCATATATACTTCGAGCCCTTCATTTATTAAATCTGAAAAGATACTAAGGATAGCCCTTTGAAATGTGGCAGGGGTATTGCATAGAACAAAAGGTAAGACTCTGTAGGCAAACGTTCCCCAAGGACAGGTAAAAGTAGTTTTGTCTTGGTCTTCGAGGGCAATCTGAATTTGATTGTATCCACTAAAGTCGTCCAAGAAAGAAAAGAATTTCTTTCCTACTAATGTATCTAATACCTAGTCAATAAATGGAAGAGGAAAGTGGTATTTTTGGGTTGCTTTATTTAATTCTATGTAATCTACACAAATCCTCTACTTTCCATTCTTCTTCAGCACCACTACAAATGGATAGACCCATTTGCTATCGAAGATAGGATAAATAAAGTTTGCATCTAAAAGTTTTTGTAGTTCAACTTTGACAATGTCTTTAAGATGAGGGCTAAGTCTTCTTTGGGGTTGGCGAATAGGTCTTGCATCTTTTTCGGTATAAACGTGGTGTGTACATAACTAGGGATTGATTCCCTTCATATCCAGATAATTCCATGCAAATGCTTCCTTATATTTTTTCAGTAGCTGGATCAGTTTCTATTCTTGTTCAGGAGTTAGGTTACTATTAATGTTTAAAGTTTTGCCTGGCTCAATCTCTACAGTTTTTCTATTTGAAACAAAGGTAGTAGGTATCGTCTGGTCATGAGTTTCTTTGAGAGGATCTTCTTCCAATTCATTATCAAATGCTGCCTCTATCATGTGACATTGTATATGAGATCTAGATTCAGCTTGGTTAATAAAATTGTTAATAGTATCATCTTTTGTTTGATCTTTAAAATCAAGGGCATCTTCTATAGTTAATGGGGATCTAATATTTTCGATAAGGTATGATATAGGATGTTTGTTAGTTTTTATTATTGTGACACTTGGCTGGGCTAGAGGATATAAGGCTATATTTTTGATATTAGGCCCTCTAGTTATGGTCATACTGCCTTGTCAGCAGCCAATGTAAGCATCAACGGTTGCAAGCCAAGGTCTGCCTAAAATTAATGGGTGTCCATCAGGTCAATTTTTAGGGTTTATTATCAGAAAGTCGGTAGGATATTCCTAGGAATCAATGGATACCATCAAATCATGTAGTGTACCTTCCAGTCTAACCACTGATCAGTCAGCTAGTTCTAATAAAGTGGAGGTTGGTTCTACTAATGTAATGCCTAGTTTTTGACAAGTGGTAGTTGTTAAGATATTAATTGCAGCCCCTAAATCAACTAAGGCATCTGAAAAGTTTTGTCCATTGATTTTTACTATTACTATTGGATTTCCTGGGTCTTCATATTTGACGAGTGTTTCTTTTCCTGATAATAGGTCAGATAAGGTGCCAACTACTTGGACTGTTAGGTTATTTCTTATTCTCCTCGGTTTTTTTATACATAGCTCTTTGATGGTCTTTGCATATATTGGGATGTCTTGAATGGCTTGGAGGAGTGGGATGTTCATATACAAGTTTTTAAGTTCTCCTAGAATGTCAAAATCAGGATGTTCTACAGGTCGTGGTATAATTAATCGTTCTAGGAATGGGGTAGAAGATATGGTTATTTAATAATGAGTTTGTTTTGTAGCCACATATTTTTCTTGTAACGGTTGTTCTACAGGTAACTGATTTTCAATTTGAACCTTTTTATCTCCCTCGGTTTCTATAATGCACCCAATTCTTAATTGAAGGTCATTTCATTCCCTTAGATTTGTTTCTATCTTTGGTGTTTCAAATATTTGAATAGATTGAACTGGTCTATTATTTGGATTAGGGTTTGGTTGGGTTGGGAGTTGTGGTCTTAAGTTAGACTGGGGGTTTTGTTGGAATGGCGGCACTGTAGGTTGAGGGAGCGGAATGGTTCCTACTAGCTAATTTATCGGTCTTTGCCAATTTGTCTGCCAGGCTTGACTCTATGAAGTAGGAGGGGACCATTGTGTTGGATATGCATTGTTTTGCCAATATGGTGGGGCATAGGAAAAATTTGGCCAATTAGATTGGCTTGTTTGATTCTGCCATGGTGATGATGAAGGAAATGGTTGTTGTGGCCAGCTTGAGAAAGGAGGTTGATTTTGCCACATTGTATTATATTGATAAGCATGATATTGTGGAGGCTGAAAAGAAGAAGTTGGATCGGGGAACATACCTGATTGTCGTGGCTACCATTGATGGCACTGATTAAGTAGGTACACCATTTCTAGTTCTTCCTCCGCTTCTTTGTACACTGCTTTCAAGCTAGGAAGTGAGGGACATCTTTCTGTAGAGTGGTATTTTGTACAAATGGTGCAAGCTTGGACTACATCTAATGGGCACTCTTTGTGGCTGTGTTTCTTTCTGCATCTGGGACAGAAGATTGCCAAATTTTTCTCTGCCTCTGCTTGTTTCTGCTTGGCTTGCATAATATCGAGCTGCATTGTCAGAGTTCCCAATATATCAGTTTTGAATTTTTCTAATATTTTTCCTATTTCTGCGCTAGTTACTCCTTCTCTAGAGATCTTATTGTCCCTTGTAAACCTGTCATGTTCTTCTGGTTTTAGCCTTGTGCTTCCTCGTGAGCTCCTGATACATAAACCAATGATGTTAGCAAAGTCCTCTTGGTAGATGTCTCCTTTTCCCATAATATTCAATGTTTCAATCCATTGTTCCTTCATGCCTTTAATTAATGTTGTTTTTAATACATTATCAGGTAAGGGTAATGATGCAAAAGTAGATATTTGAAGATTATACTGAAAACATTCAACATATTCTTCTAGTGTTTCATTAGGTCTAGCTACCATCTGAAATATTTTATCTTTTAACTCTCTAGATCTACAATAATCTTGATATTTCTTTAGGAAAGCACTTTTCATGTGTTCCCAGTTATTTATAACACCTCCACCCAACCCCATAAACCATCGTAAAGAAGCTCCTTTTAATGTAGAAATAAATAGTTTCAGCTTCTAGTGATCGGTGGTATAGTCATATCCTCTGCATAACACATCAAATTCAAACAAAAATGCATCTGGATCTTCTGATGTTAGGCCATGAAATGTAGGGATATGTTGGAGAGAAATTGCCTTCATTGGTGCATTGGCTACAATATCTACAATGGGATATTGCAGTGTCGAAGTTTGGGTGTTTAGCTGGTTCTAGGCCATTTGGTCAAATATGTGCCAATAACCTTCCAGAATTTCTAGGAGGGTATTCCTAGGTTGGCTAGATAGAGGGGGGGGGTGGCTTTAATGGGAATGGCCTTAACAACACTTCCTTTATCTGGGATGATGAGAGTCCTAATGTCTGGGGGGGTTTTTATTCTTAAGGTTCTTCAACTTTGTTATGAATGATTTTTATAGAACTTCCCTTATCTAGGCTGCTTAATGGCTGAATTATTCCAAGAGCATATCTTGATTCTTTAGTTTCCCCTGTTTCTCCTCTTCCTTCACAAAAGTTGCAAAGGTTCCCTTCTTGCAATGATTTTGGGCTAGAATTCTCAATTTCTTGAAAATCTTGCTCCTTGGTTGACTATGCACCTCAGTAAAGTCTACAGATGGTGATCTTGTGGCTTGAAGGGAGCTAGTAGGTTGTCTAGAAGCAACTTTTCTAGGTCCTACTGAAGGCTGAGATTCTGCTTTCTTCAGGATTTCATTTATGAAAGTTGAATGGCCAAGGGTCACTAGCCCCTTAGCTTTATCAGGCTTGGGTAGTGATTTGGGGTTCTTTTTAGGCTTTTTCTGCTTAGTCATGCACACAAATTGAATACTAATTTCTACCCAAAACAACAACAAATCTACAGGGAAGAGGGCAAAGGAACAAGGTTGTTATATGCTTTGTACACATGTTCTTACCTTTCATTTTCAAAACTCAATTCTTTCCTAACAGGTACTTATACTACTCTGAAAAGGAAACAAATGGCTACACTCTTCCCCGGCAACGGCGCCAAAATATCGAGCAGTAAAAGGGGTCTTTTTCACCTCTACTTACCCTACATTAATTATCAATCCATGAACGATTTGTTATTTCAAAGAGTGTACTCAGTTTGAGGCGGTCATTTGTCAGAGTAATGCTAGTAGTATAGTGCTTTAAATACAAGAGTAAACGAATGCTTGGAATAAAATCTACTTTTAGAAAGAAACTTAAAACTCAAATCGTGCACTCAAAAAGCTACATAAATTTATCAGTCAAGGGTACAGTAGTGATAAATCTTCCCTTTGTAAACTGATGCAATTAAAAAGAAATCAAGGAAAAGATCATCAATCTAGGAACTAGACAACATATGTCAATGTTCACTACAGTTTCAGATCATTCTGCACACCAAAGCAATGATAATTCAAATGACAAGAAATGGAACAGTGACTAATCTATTTAATAGGATTTGAACAACAAAACCTTAACCTACAGAAATGAATGAAGCAATAACTGTATCCTACAAGAATTGAGTAACAATCTTTACTTTAGAAATGATTTGAACAACGAATGGAAATAGGACAGCAAACTAATGGAAATGAAATATGGAACAACAACTTAAATCAAACGTAAATGTAGAGCAAACCGGATCAAATATTACACATGAACTCCTATATTAAAAGGAATAGCAATCTAAGCTCCGATATAACAAGTATGAATCTCGGGTATAAAGGAACAACAATTGTGATCATGATGGAACAATAATCCCAAATAAACAGCAATCACATTTAAGAGTAGACCACAGATAAATACAGTAATACTGATTTATGAATATGCAACACTATTACTCTGTAATCAAACAACAATGGAAACCTGTAAGGAACAACAATGTTATATGATAATATCAATTATTAAAGGAACAATGATGCGATATAAAGTTAGAATGAATAGCATAACATTCTTGTTGCAGATAATAACATTATTTATTCAAGTATAAATGAAATATAACGGAACTGATATGTAAGATAGTATGGAACATTAGATTACTGAATAGAGCGGTTAAAAGAAATCAAACCACACATGAATCGGAAATAATGGTACAGGAGAAAGTGTTCCACCAGGGCTGGGCCCTTAGCCTCCAGGGACACACTGCTTAAGATTACTCCAGAATCAAAGATAGAACAAAAACCAAAGTTTATATATTATGCATCAAAACAGAGTTACAATAATCGCTCTTAGAGAGAGTCAATGATCAAAGTTTCAATTACAACAGTAAGTTTCATAAAAACCACAAAAGTTACATCCCTTGGGCTAGCAATGTTCCCTCCTTTTGTAGCAGTCGAGCGGAGATATCAATGATACAGTGAATCGTTAAGGTAGCGATCCCTCAGGATCAAAGGATCCTCAGGGATTCGCCATACTATTAGTTCTCGGTTATCTTCTTGTTCTCTTACATCGATTTGGTACCTCCTCTTCCTTTTCCTGGCTTATACGCTCTACTTTAGATTGCCTTGTTAGGATACGATTCCCTATCAAAGGGACAACAATTAACCTTGTCTTGTCTTTTCCTTTAGATTGGTGATCTTCCGTTTTCTCCTTTTTTTGCATAGGAAAAGGGTAATTATTATTCATTTTACGTTGCATACAATGCTTCTAGATTCTATCATAATCTTTTGCCATATACTTATTTCATAATGTAAAGGAGTTATGAATTCAAGGAAAAGATAACAAAGTGAGTGGTAATTACATATCTTCTCTAGGACTCAACACCCCTAAGGGACGTTTTGGAGCTTAGAGCAAAGATTTAGGTCAAAAATTGTAACTCCAATGTAAAGACTCTACATTTTGTGGGCACAGAGTGCATAGCTTGTAAAAGAGTCATAGGGTTGTCTACCCTCAATTGTGTTATCGTAATGTCGGTTGTAGAGATCTACCCTTGGTCTGTGGACCATGGGATTGTATAAATAGAGCGAGGCTCTAAGTAGTAAGAGATGAATCATGACCAATCTAAGGATGAAGATTTGAGTCATATATGTGGAGTAAAGTCTAGTTTTGGGTTGTAGAGTAGGAGAAGGCTCTGCAGTTGAGTGTGCAGAGGCCTAGTAGTCCACAGCTAAGTGCACGGACCCATACAGTTGAGTGTGCAAGGAAAGTCAAGTCTGTAATAGTTGGAAGCATTAATATAGAGAAGTTTTATATCATTTTTGTGTATTTGTTTCCTGTTTCATGCATTGAATATATTGGGTATGAATTGTGTTTCTACTGTTTATATGATGTGTGAATATATATGACTGTGTTGATTAAGTGAATGCAAGATAGAGTATCTGTTTATGTGATTTTAACTAAGATCTGTAAGAAGATAAGTAAGATATGTAGTGTAGTTTGGGGATGTAGCACAGGTCATTGCCATAGCACCGTGAAAGCATCTCAGCCCTTGGTTAGGGTTGCACGAAAGGAGATTATACTAGATCGTGAAGGTATTGACGGTTAGAATAGTGAGCAAAGTGACATGCGAGAAGGTAGGCACAGTTGGACTAAATCGACACCTCAAACATCTCAAAGGTGTGGAAACTGGGTTCCGGCATACCCCCATACTGGTTCAGGTGAGACTTCAGTTTGCGCTCCACAGGCTAATGGCCAAAAGGGCTAGTAATGTAGGGATTTGTTTTTCTAAATAACTTTGAACCTGGGTCACGCCCCCTCAAGCCAACAAATGGTTCCATTGTCGGGACCGAAATCTGCATAGAAATGTCTAATTTCGTATCATTGGGATCCAACTAAAAAGGAAATTGAAGGCTGGTTGGATAGAAGAATTCACAGGTTTGCAACGCAGGAGAACAAGAACCCGCAACTTTCAAAAGAAGAGTGGTTAGACTGCTACCTGTGCATGGAGATACACAAAATCTTCTTCAAGTCCTTCCCTACAGAGCTATATGAGTGGATTGTGAAGCTAGAAGATAACTAAGGAAGGTGGAAACTTAACAGTGCTATTCTTTGGACCCCAGAATTAGTGCAAAGGTTGGAAGTGTCAGAGGATAAGATCATGCATGTTGTTGATCATTGGCTTGACCAATTATAGGAGGATACATTACTGAGCTCGTGGTCGACACCTCAGTCAGCTATAGCGAGGTAGAGTGACGCTTTCTCAAAGGACCATGAGGTAAGTACGTAAAGTCTTTAAATACTTAGATTAAATGCTATTGTGCGAAAAGAGGGTTATGCAGTTACCTTGATGTTTGGGGCTATGTGAAGTGGAAAAGCTTACAAGGACGAAGGAAGTAAGGGACCATAAAATAACCCCTTGATTTCACCTCCACAAGAGGATGAGGAAGATCTCGCGAAGGTCTCTCCATGAAGTGTGATCCATTTGATAATGAAAAGAATTCTACGAATACCACCCCCACAGACACCATCACTAGATTTTTCGTCATCACCTCCATCTTCACCCATACCACCTCCACCACCAGTGTAATTCAATATGGAAATCACAATGAAGTTCCCTGTGTTCAAGGGATTGGGAAATGAGGATCCATACCAATTTTGGTTCGTTGTAAGAGATGTATGGGAAGTGCAAGGAGTTACATATGACAATATAAATAAAGTGAGATTGGTTAGAACCATGTAGTATCACGTGCTAACCTAGTATATTAAGCACTCCAATGATAATCCAAATGTGGGAACCGCAGATATCTAAACAACACTAAATAAATAATTTAGCAGGTCAAAGTCTAAAGCACAGTCGATCATTGGATTCAAAGAAATCATGATGCTACCAGGCAAGACTCCTTAGGAGCTGGCTCAGAGCCTGAAATGTAGGATTCACGAAGTTAATATGAATCTAACGGATGGAAAACATCGCAAGTGGTTTGTAGCTTAACTAACGCCGCATTTAAGGAGTGTGTTATCACAACAAAAGCTAACAAATCAAACGGAGGCCTTAGAGATCGCGATGAGGCTACATGAGACCCCGATGCAGGATCCTAACTTAGGAGTTTAGTAGATCCACATGAAGCTAAAGAATTTATGCCTTGAGATGCAGAGTCTGAAACAAGATAGGACAACTCAACTAGAAGTGCACGAAGAGGTGTGGTGTGTAAAATGCAAGGGTCAGGATCATGACAAGGACCACTACCCAATTTTCACAAACTACTTTGCAGGAGGAGGAACGATGCCTTCAAGGCTGAAAGTGCAAGCAGTACCTAGCACAGCACCTACTTTATGGTACGTGATTTGTCAAATAGCTGGAAAACATGCCACAAACAACCACCACTTGTTACAGAAGTATATGCAAAATTCACAATAGTTGTTCTGTAACTTTTATAGCTTGGTGGGACATGATGAGCACACTTGTAGAAGCTATTATTTGATGATGGATAGAACTCCCACCTACAGAGTTCATGCCGAAATGCGGCCCGTTGACCAGAATGCAAGAATGGTGTGAACAGGATTTAATAGGCGCGGATGAGGCTGAGGTGGAGGAGGACCTAGAAGAGGTTACGGACAATTGATATGCTACAATTGTGGAGGGTTGGGAAATTATGCCCACGATTACACAAAGCTAATGCACACATCGTGTTTCTATTACACCTTGTTTGATCATGAGACAAAAGATTGTCCTACATTGATAGTTAGGATACACGACAAAGGAGCGCTACCTCCTCCCCCGACTCAGAACCTGCAAATGATGAGGTTTGAGCCACGTGAGGAAGATATGAATGTGAACATTATGCTCCGAAGTGGCATCACAACAGGAGATGATAAAGGCAAACAACTAGAAGATATTACTTAGGTTCGCAAAGCTCTGATGAAAGAAGCGGAGTTTGATTTGGAGCACACTTGGGAAACCTTCATGGAAGCTAAGAAGAGATTCATTGATGCCTCCACTTCAGGAAGCAAAGATAGACCGGAGCTAGAGATGGACCCATATATGCTCATGACATTCCTGGAAACATGTATGAAGTTACTGTGCGATAGTAAGGCTGTAAAAGGATTACATGAACTCATTAACAAATGCATCAGGACCATGCCATGAGAACCATGTGTAGACCAAAATATTGGAAAGCATAGGACAAGGACGAGAAGAGAAATGAGGCTAACTTCGTAGATCAAAGAATATGAGATGGATTATGAGAAAAACAAATCGGCATAAATCACATGATAGTACATTTGTCGACGCGTTTCGAACCAACAAGTGTGGTTCATCGTCAAGACAAGTTGAAGAACTAGATCATGGTTGCATATTAAATAGGGAGAGTAGATCATCCAATGGCTAGGTTTGACTAAAAAACGACTATATAAGGTCATACTTGATAAACGGTTAAGATTTATCAAGAACGGCTAGATTTGACTATTCAATTCATTTTAATTATATAATATTATTATGCTAAATATTATTTTAATACTTATTCATATTGTTATTTAAGTGAAAAGATAATCATATTGAGTTAATAATAATATTAGCGAATATTTATATTAAAATTGTTAGAAATAATATATCTAGGGACAATAATTGTTAGTAATCAAAAGGAGCTAATAATAACTAATAATTGATATTATACTATTATTATAATAATGTTATAGTATTAACCTTATTATTAATGTCTTGTGTAACTAGTTAATATAAATTTAATAGTAAGGTTATTTAATTGGAATAAATATTAATAGATCTATGGATATTATTAAATGTAAACATTAACTATAATAATCTTAGTTATCGTTATATTATATATACTAGATCAATCAGATTAGTATTATTATCATTATTATTATTATATTACTATCATTAATATTGGTGTTAAAAGTAATATTCGTTATGATAATGGTATTATTCTTACTATCAATGGTTAGGGTATCAATTTATTAGTAATCTAATAGGAACGTGTATTACTAGTTCTAGGGAAATTAGTAATTGTGAGGATTTATTGTATTGTTATTATAATAGTGTTATAATAATAGTATTTAATTAAGGGATGGGTAACTAATTAACATAAATTTATTAGTAAAGCCGTCTACTTAGAACAAAATTTTGTATTTAAATATCTTATACTATGTAATTTAACCTTTTAAGAAAGGTATAAAAAAAATTATAAGAAATCAAGGAAGATTTCGAAAGAGGATCAAAGAACTATGGCTAAGGAAAGAAGGTTAAAGGATATCAAGGGGAAGTCTCTAGAACAAGCTATTAAAAGAGGGAGGGGAGGAAGGGGAGGAAATTACTATGAGGCAAGGGCCGAGACCCAGCAACTACTGATCTTCGAACCATAATCTCTATTGAGATTTCTTGGCCTTATTTCAATCTTAATGGCTTCCCTAAATTTTCGGTGATGGAACTACAAAAATCTAGCAATAACATTGGCCTCCTCAATACAATATGAGATGGATCAATTCATATTGGATTTAGGATCGGATGCGGATTTCTGCTGAAATGGGCATAGCAAATGGGGAGACCTACGCTGCAGTGGTCTCCAATTTAGCTGTGAATGGCAAACTAGCAGAAAATAATACCCATGGGGCGATTGCAGGGAATAAATGTGGATACTGAGGGAGTGAGCACGCTGGAAGAATTTGAAGTGATAGAGATTTTTCATGATATAAATCCCTACCCTGCACTCTTAGGAATTGATTAGGCCACTGACATCAATGGGGCAATTAATTTGAAGAAGCACAAGATGATTTTTGAGAAGAAGTCACTACATGTAATTATACCCCTGGACCCTGCTGAAGGATCACGCTATACAGAGCTGGTGCATGACTATGAAAGTGATGATGATTTGTACTGCATCTACAAGATAATAGTGTGAGAGAAAGACTGGGTAAATCCCACTGTGGATGGGCGGATTTCATAGGAGTGTGAGAGCTCCTGTACTTTGGATTTTGATGAGGAGATAGAGTGATGGTAGAATCAGTTACACGAGGTAACCATGCTAAATTGTAATATGATGACAATATCATTGCACTGTGTATCGACAAAAGTCAGAGATCTACCTACTTATGATGGTTTAAGTGAGGTAGATACCTTCTTGGATAAATTTGAAAGGGAGTTGCCGGAAAAGCAATGTTTCCAGGCCTTGGACTGAGTATGCATGCTACGCCCGTGAGGTGGTGGGGTACACACAAAGGAAGCTTTGATGACTGGCACGAATGTAGGAGAATGGTGCGCATACGATTTGGGAAGCCTAGGGTGCGACTGATAAACAAGTACAATGGACGGGATGACCTACACACATATCTGGCCAGGTGGGTGTAGGAATATGGAAAACAACCTACATGAATGCACATGAACCTCACACTAAAATGTATGGTCAATAAGCATGTGTTGGGGGGCCAAATGTGCAAATGGATCTTAATGTTGGGGAAACATTATGTAGGAAGAGTAATGGCACACAAGGTTCCCTACACGGAAGCATTCAAAAAGGTGTGCAACGCGCTGAACGAGGTATGCAATGCACAGCAAAGTGATTGCGACTTGTACATACCTAAAATATTATGAGCTTATAGGATGACATGCAAGAGAGGCCTGTGCAATTGGAGGAGCTCGAAGAAGAACGGTTTTCGGCTAGATTCCACCAACAGGTACAAAAATAGTGTGAAAAGGCCTAACACGATCAACATATTAAGTTGCGCACATTTAAGTTGAACGATTTGGTGTCATTATATGATAGTAAGTTTGATAAATTCCTAGGCAAACTCAAAATGCATTGGCTGGGACTGTATGTTATTAAGGAGATCACAGATGGTGGCATGGTGCAGTTGGTAAAACTAAATGGAGAACCTTTCCTAGGAAAAGTAAATGGTAGTTGTTTGAAGCGATACACAGGTGGCCCGACCATCTCACTAGTCGATGGAAGCATAGTCTTAACGCTCCAAGCGGCTGAAAGGAGGCGTGGAACTATAAAATACTCTGCCTGAAAGCTACACGGTGTCAGGACTATGCACAGTAGCAAAGTGTCACAGGGTCCACGACAGTGCGAGGGTAGTTGCACTGCCACGTGGGTCAGCTGGAAAGTGACCGTTACAGTAACTATTCACAATGTGATTATTGGTTTGAGACAAAATGGAGCGAGCGATATGCATTTAAGGCAAACTTTATGGGCTAGATTTGTGAAAAACTATCACTAATCAAACATTAATGGACCGAATGTGGGGGGAATGGCCGAATTAAAATTCAAAAGGTGCTATAAATTACAAAGGATTGTTCAGTAAGGTGTTGTAAATTACACAGAGGCTCGCGAGGATGCAGCAGGTGAAAGCACTCAAAATAGGTAGATGTTGCTCAGCATAAGGAAGTAGTTTTGAAGGCATGCTTACAAATTTGGATTGATGAGGTGTATATCATTACAACCTCCATTGAAGAGAAGCTCATGCAGCTACAAGCAACATAGGAAAAGGTTCATGATAGCGGTTCAGCCACAACAGTCTCTGAATAGTGCGTCGAAGAGGTACAGTAGGCAGACGCTCAGTGCATTGCCGATCTTACAGCGATCCAAGAGGAATTGGGAGATCTTCACGTAAAGATCTCTGCATCAATAGAGTGAATCAAGGGTGAGTCATGATGTTTGCGTTGGGGGCCTATTGGGTGCGGGATCCCCCAAGGGAAATTTTGGGGCTCAGAGCCCAAATTTTGGTCAATAATTATAACTCCGATGTAAGGACTCTGCATTTTGTGGGTGCGGAGCAAATAGCTTGTAAAAGAGTCATAGGGTTGTCCGACCTCAATTTTGTTATTGTAATGTCAGCTATAGATATCTACCCTTGGTCTGTGGGCCATGGGATTGTCTCAATAGAGTGAGGCTCTAAGTAGTAAGAGATGAATCATGACCAATCTAAGGATGAAGAGTTGAGTCATACCTATGGAGTAAAGTGTAGTTTTGGGTCATAGAGTATGAGAAGGCTCTGTAGTTGAGTGCACAGAGGCCTAGTAGTCTGCAGCTGAGTGCGCAAACCCCTGCAATAGAGTGCGCAAGGCAATTTGAGTCTGTAACAATTGGAAGCATTAATAAAGAGAAGTTTTCTATAATTTCTATGTATTTGTTTCTTATTTTATGCATTGAATATATTGGGTATGAATTTCATTTCTACTGTTTATATGACATGCGAATATATATGACTGTGTTGATTAAGTGAATACAAGATAGACTATATGTTTACGTGAAGTTAACTAAGATCTATAAGAAGATAAGTAAGATACGTGGTGTAGTTTGGGGAAGTAGTGCAAGTCACTGCCATGGCAGCACGAAAGCATCTCAGCCCCTGGTTAGGGCTCCGCAAAATGAAATTATACCAGATCGCGAAGGTATTGATGGTTAGAACAATGTGCAAAGCGAAAGGTAGGCACAGTTGGACTAAATCGACACCTCAGACATCTCAAGGGTGTGGAAACTTGGTTCTAGCATCCCCCCATACTGCTTCAGGTGAGACTTTAGTCCGTTCTCTGTGGACTGATGTCAAAAGGGCCAGTAGTGTATGGATTTGTTTGGATAAATAACTCTGAACCTAGGTCAGGCCCCCTCAAGCCAACAAGGATGGAGTTGAGCACGCTCTCCACCACCCTCATGTTGATGTTGGACAACAACAAGCCATCCTACCTAGAAACCTTGCCACCACAACCTCTTACGCAGAGACCATCAAAGTTTAGAAAATATCAGAGAGATGTGCATGGGGGAAAACCAATTGGCATGCAAGGATAGAGAAGATTCCTCCAACATGCACCAAAACCACTATATAAACCCAAAGTCTAGAGGCCACACTTTGGTCGTGCACGAAAGCCCTGAATGTCACACACCTAAGAAGAAAGATGCCACTACACAAGCCCAAAAACTAGCAAGTGACATAATTAAAAATGCCTAGAATAAATGATTAATTCATACACTTGTGCTTGTTAGTGGGTCATATTTTTATTCTTGGACTATACTAGTCATTTAGGTTAATAATTTTTTATTTTGTCACATATTATCTAGTCATATATTTTGGTTCTCGACAAAATTAGTCATTTAGGTTAGTCGTTTTTAGTTGGGTCACTTATTATCTAGTCTTATATTTTATCCCTAGACTAAATTAGCTGTTTAGGTTAGTCAATTTTAGTTGTGCCACTTAAAATTGCTCAAATTTAGTAGTATTTCACTTGAAATAATTGTGGTGACTAACTCTTTTAGTCATGTAGTGACTAATCCCTCATTTTTTACTAGCACATGTTGGTTTTCTTCTTAGCAAGATGATCATTGTAAGTATTGCATTGTGCTAAATTATAAAGCTCCATGGGCAGTGTGTTTTTCTTCTCAACAATCTTGTTGGTGGTAGGTGTCATTGAACACCAAGGACAATGTGCCCCTATGGGGGAGGGTTTTGTAATCGCCCTGGTCAAAATTCCATGTAATAAAGTTAATAAATGAAAAATAATAGCCAAGTTCAAGGGAAATGTATTCTGAGATGAATGTTCAGAAAAACATTTAGTGTGGGTGTTCATTTTTTTTATTATGGCTAAGGAAATTGGAAAAGTAAATGGCAAAGGCTTTGGAAAGGAAAAGTGGCATTAATTGGCATTTTATTTATGAAAAAAATGGAAAATAGGAGAAAAGGAAGGTGAAAGGTCACTGGTTGCATGTGAGGAGGAAAATGAAGTAAAATAATAGAAAATGAATAAAATAGAGGCTTCATTGATAAAAACGCTTATAAAGATTAGTTCACAACATTTTTTTAGTTCAATTTTGGAGCTCTCTCTCTCTACTCTCTCTCTTTCATACTCTTGGACACTTAGATATTTATTGGAGCACTCTAGCATTGGAGGAAAGAAGGCAAAGGAAGGAAAATAAAGCAAGAGGAATAAAAATATCAAGCAACGAAGAGAAGGATCAAGAAGCTATAATAGAATTACTTGTAGGTATCAAGTTGCACGTATGATTTCCTTTCTAGTTTTGGAATGCATGGTACATGTCTGTATGTTTTTTGTTCTCTTGTTGTCTTTGGAATGGGTTTTTCTAGGTGTGACAATGTTCTTCAACCTTGCCTTGCCATTTTCAAATATCCATGGTGTAATGGAGTTCTCTTGTTTTGGTTGAGCTGAATTGATGGATGGATTCAAAACTAAGTGGCTGGTGTAAGGATTGATCACAAGGCCTAGGAATATCTAGGTGGGATATACAATAAATCATGATTTTGAATACCCTTGATTGGGCCTAGGAATCCCTTAGCTGATAATCACAGGATACATAGTAGAGCCCAGAGGGTGGTGACCTTGTAGGCCTAGGAATCACTTGATCAGTAAAGGAGGGATACACGGTAAAGTTGAGAGGTTGAGACATACAAATTCCTTGTAGTTTAGGTCAAGAGATTTGAAGGCTTCCATGGTTGTATAGGCCTAGTGATATGATGTGATTGTGGTAAAGCCTAGTTGTATTAATGAGGTTTTTGTGCCTAGGAATCCCTTGGTGGGATATACGGTAAAGCCTGAGGAATCCCTCAATTATGTTTTTGTGAGTCCCACATTCATGCGAGTTGATTGGTTGAAAGAAGGATTTGGTTCAACCCAATCTATGGTTGTTGGCTAGAGGGGCTCAGATTTAGGTTTAGAGTTAGCTGTGATAACCAACAAAACCCTATACCACCAACCATTTCGACAATGATCTGTGATATTGAGGGATGCTGGAAACAAGTTTCTACATCCAGAAGGATATGGAGTGTGGATCTTGACTTAGTCTTAGATCTATATATGTGCTAAGCGATCTTACTTAGTATTATACTGAATCTGATATATTCATGCAAAAATACTACTCATGGATATAAACTCTATCTATTATAACTAAATCAATGGATCTTAATTGTAATTAATTATAACAACAGTCATCCATCATATCTGACCTATATTTTACTTGCGCAACACAAAAGTAAACAATAACTTAATAAAATAAGCACGACATTTAAGTACACATCTTTTCCTTCAAAATCTTCCATATTATCTTCACATCTTCAAAATTACAATCTTTCTTACCCTACGGACATAGCTGCAGGGGCCTGCACACATAACTGCAAACTTACCGAAGTCTTTTCACACAGAGTTACAGGAGACTTCCCCTTCACCCGAATACATATAGATATGACAATTACAAACTCAAAACCTCCAAGTGTACCATAACATGCTTTTGACTTACTAAGACATCCCTTTATATATATTTTTCCCTTACAATACCATGGTCTGCAAACCATGGGCAAGCTCAATACATACAATTTGATCCCATTCATTTACAAAATAAGGGGCTTTGACCCACCCTAAATCCCCTATGACTCCTAAAATACTGTGGGAATAAAATTTTGCTCCTCAAAATGTGGATTCTTTGCAAACATTTGACAAAACTTTTACCTAGGGAGACCATACCCAACAAGCTCCCAACACAAATATGTGAATTGTCCAGAGTCACTCAGCTGGTACATCCTGAATCTTTGCTCTGAGACTGTTGTATTCATCCTTCAAAATCTGAAGTGTCTCATTGCACTACATGGCGGCCTGTCATACTTCCTCTACCAATTTTTCTATTGTCAGCCCTGTTGTTGCTAGATTGATAGTTCTTTTCATCTTCCTTATGTTCTTCAACTTACTCTCCATTGTTTGTAAGAGTTGAACACTTCCTTGGCCCATGTCTACGTCTATGCTAAAATGACATACTATTTTTTCTGTAGCTCATCAATCTATCCCTGCAAAAATTTTCCCTCCTAGAGTTGGGAAAATCGTTGGGCAGGTGCTAAGGTTCATGCCATCACTTCGATTTCATCAAACTTTTGTTGTGTGTCACTGATCTCTGCCTAAATTTTTTGTACATGTTGGTCCTCATACAACGAGGTCCATGTCTCCATAGTGTCTTCAAGGATCTAACTACAGTCCTTGACTGTAGTATCTATATCTTCCATAGCATCCTTGATATCTGTTGCGTGATTTTTGGGAACTTCTGGGGCAATTGTCGACTGCAGCCTCATCTACAACTTCGTAATTTTCATTTCCAACTTGAATTTGACTCTATCAACTTGCACCTTTGATTCTTTAAATGTTTCCACAAGCTTCTAAAGCTTCTCCTATGGTTTTTCCTCTTTCTGGATTTGGAGCTCTGATAGCTCACTACATGCTTTGGTGATGGTCGCTTCTAGTTATTTCTTGTGTGTAGCTGCCTCACCATGCTCCATGATGGCCTGATTCTTGGTCTCAAACATTTGTCAGTTATCATATTTAAATTGTTTAATTACCAATAGAGCACATTATTCTTGTATCTTCAGTTCATCAGTGACTCCCTGATGCAGCTCGTGCAATGTCTAAATGGGGAGAGATGAAACGTTGAGACTTAGATTTTTCCAATACTACACATGCTCCTAATCCTCAGATATCTCGAAATGTAGAGAGCCCCCTAGTAGTTGCACAGTCCGAAGCTCAGATGTGACCTCTGTAGTTATACTAAATGGTGTCCTGCTCGCTTGACCCATGCTTGCTTGAGTCACACTTGCTTGAATCATGCTCTCCTAAACTTCCAGCTTCTTGAGGCCCTGTTGGACCTTTTTCAACATTGGTTCATACTAGTCTTCAATGTTTCCCCACAAGTCCTCTACCACATCTCGAACTGTGTCTCCTATCTCATCGATGTCCCCCTCAATGAAGACCATCGGTTCTACACCAATGGATCTATCTGACTAATTATTCTTCCATGTGCCTCCAACACTTGATTTCTACCTTTAAACGATGAAAGGGGAATCCACCTCCTCAGTATCAACAAATGGGTCTTTACCACCCCGATCACTTCCTCCAGTGGCCTGTTCTTCATTCTTGACTATGCGCTTTATCTCCAGTGCAGTGTCCTTCTCTAGCTCGATTGTGACTATCTCAGTCACCTTCTTTTCACCCTTCTTGTTGCCCTTCTTGGTTGGATGCTTCTTGGTCCACGCACCTGAAATATTTGTCGCTACATGATTGGTGCCCTCTTTTTCTTTCTCTGCTCCTTCCATTGGTGGAGTTAGCCATTCACTTGGCTAGTTTCTCATCACTTGCATGAAGTTGTCATTAGTGTAAAAGAATGGAATCTCATACCATGCTTCCTCCAGGTCCTTCTTAGCACGGATGTGTACATGGTGAAAGTCCTCCTTGAAGTCTACAATCTCTTTATATTGTTCAAACAAAACTAGTTACAACCTCGGCTTCTAGCTGATCATGGTGTGTAGCTCCATTTCAACCAAGACCCAAAACATTTCATTTTTTGTAACATGAGTCAACTCCTTGGAAGCCCACAAAGAGGCAAACCACGCAGCCTCATAGATATCTAGGTCCACAGTGGGGAACTACAACTCCTCCAATGTTCTCCACATTTTCATTGTTATCTTGAGAAACAACCACAAGTAATGGAATTTATTTCCTTCTTCTTGTGCCTCATGGCAGTCATCTAAAAATTCCTAGCACAAATATCCTACCCAGTTGAACTGGACACCCTTGCTCCACTATGTAGCCAATGATACGACTAGCTTGGGTACCTTGTCCATCTGACAATTCCTCATTATTTTCTCAGCCAAAATGTGCATAGAAAAACACACAACTTGATCATTAATGGAGTTGATTAAAAATCCCTTAGACTTCCTGATCAGATCATACTCCTTCTTAATCGTCTCAACCAGCTTTTTCTCCTACGATTTTTTGATGAATGCATCCATGGGGTCTTATCCTTAGTAGGGAAGCACATTTATCTTTCTAATCAACATATCATCAATGGGGATCCTCTGCTCTAGCCATATACATCCATCATGCACCAACACCAATAGCTGGTGCACACAAATTGTGTTGATATTGTTGTGCTCAAACAGCGGAATATTGAGCATATTCAACAACCCAGCTTGTTGAATTCCTACTTCCCATGATAGTAGTTCGACCCTTGTTACATCGACTTCCTCATACTAAAATGATTTCAGATACTTGTTGGGCTCGAACTAGGGATACTTGATCTAATCATTAAGATCCCAGTCCTCCATCCACAGTTGTGGCACACTTTCCAACAAGTCTCCCTCAATCGGCACCTCATCCGGTAGCAGTGGTGTTATGAAACTAGCTCAAGAAAATATAGAAAAGATAGATAAACGCCTTAGAATTCAACCTCTTCGAGGGGGAAAGCTCCTTTACATTACATAAATGAACAATTCTTGGATGATACAAATGAAAAGACCTCCTTTCTATATATAGGAGTCTAAGGGGACATAACATAATCAGAGCCTACATAACAATAATAATGTAAGGGCATAATAATAACAATAGTGGGCTTCTATGGGGCACAATAGGGGCACAACAATATTAATAAGGGATACAACTACAAGAGTAATGGGGTAACCACTAGTATTATGGGGACCCAACATGCCCCTCTCCTTCAAAAACAGTGTTGTCCTCAATGCTTGAGTAGTTCTGGATGCTTCTGTATAAAATTCTCATCCTTCCATGTGGAATCTTCAGTAGATAAGTTCTTCCACTGGATAAGATACTCTGAAATTGATCGATTTTGTAGCTGTCGAGTTCTTGTTTCTGTGACTGCTTCTGCACTACAACAAATCCTGTGATTAGCATCCTTTTTTACTTCTTTTTTTGCATCTAGAGCCCATTTTTGGTGCTATTT
>APFE030651567.1:0-12727 GCA_000404065.3 Pinus taeda
CTTATTCCAAGCATAGTTTGTTTTTGTTTCAAGCTTGTGTAAAAATGAAACCAAATCCAAGCATAGTTTTTTGCCATGTTTCAAGCTTGTGAAAAAATGAAACCATCCTCAAGTATACTTGAGCATAGTTTCCAATTTTTCAATCTTCTATAAAAATGAAACTATTCCCACTTTAAATCTCGTGATTTCCATTTTTATCCACCAATATTTTGTAGATGAGCCTTGGTTTTTTCATTCCATCATCACCATCTTGTTGGTCGATCAGATTATTTCACTTGGTTGTTTTACCCTTGCCCGAGGAACATCTACAATGAAGTGGTTTTATTAGCTAGACTCTTGACCTTTACATGTTTTGAATAGTTCCATCATGACATGAACTAATTGTTATCCTTTTATACCACTCGTTCCTCTAGGTGGAGTTATCTTTTAGCTCTTTTCTGACTCTCGAAATATGAAAAGATTGCTGAGTACTTGTCATTTTGAACTCACTAAAATTAAATGAATTGACACCACCTCAGTATATTTTTCCCCTTTTTTGGGTTGATATTGTCTACTTATGAAAAAGGTACACCTTGATCGATGTGGTCAAGAGGTTCTCTCAAATATTGTTTTCTACTGTTTTAGATTCGAGGGACAAATTACAAAAAGGGGAATGATGGAGTTTTATCTTCTGTTTCTTTTTCAAACTCTCTAAACATGGAAAAGACACTGAGTTATTCTTCTATCAGACTCATAAAAATTAAACGATGAAAGAGTTTTCACCATGACGAGACCAAGTTCCTCCTTCCTAGGACTCGTAAAACTTACTAAGATGGATTCATCCAAAGGATGCGCATATACGACAAGCAGATGGTATCTTCTTCAAGTTTGTGTAAAGCTAAAGAGGTACTCTCAGCCACATGTCCTTCCAGGTTTAGGTAATCCATTTACCTCTCATTTCATTATTCCACTTTGTCATTATCACTCTTGGTCCCATGTTGAGTCAAATGTTGCCACACTCTAGAGTCATGTTGCCAATATGTTCAAGAGAAGTCCTATCTATGGTCTATTACCTATACGTTGTTTGACTCTTTACTATAGTCTTGGATCCTACTCACTTTATTCCTTATTTTGTGTCGATGATGGGAGATTCATTATGACTCTCCTTCGATGGGTCACTTCCCGCCGAGTTCAACTCATTATCCAGTAAGATAACTTAGAAACTCCCTTTTAGTACCTTAGAGCTTGCATGCCTTAATGGAAAGTTCTTCGCATCCAACAACAATTTTTCACTATTGAAATTCGATTAGGTGATTCTACAAGTGTTTTACTTTAGCTTCATTATCAAATTCACGAATTGTACTATCATACCTTGAGAGCCATTGTCATTATGGGTGGTTCCTCTCATGCCTGTTAATGGTCCACATCAATGGACAGTAATCAAGTAGTTTTCTAGCATTTTCGACTGCGACACTTTCATTCAAATGTTAGAATTTGTACTTTAATTGGGTTGGGATGGAGTGCAAGACCCTAAGTTTTGTCTGATATAACTCAGGCTATGTGGAGTTGTGTATTTTCATGATTATACACATGTTTCTTCTATATGGATGGTTGTGACCATACCGTGGGACTTTACATTTATGATGATCCTTCTATATCAGATGGCTGCATCCATGCCTTGGATCTTAGATTACATATGATCCTTCTGTATTGGATGGCTACGCCCATGCCATGGATGGTTTCATATAGCCCTTACTATCTGGATGGCTGTGTCCATGTCGTGGATTCATGTTTTGACATCAGATATGCATATGTATATGCATACTTAATTTGTAGGTCTCCTAATAGTGTTTGTCCTCATCCTTGCATAGCTATCACCATCCTAACTAATGTGGCTTTCTTATTTCCCTATAAGACTCTTGGTTCCCCATTGTCACCAAGCACTCAATGCATTTTTCATAATAACCCACCTCAATCCTATCAAGGTACAACCAATCCATGCCAAAAAATATATGTTATGATCCCAATGGTAATAAGTTAAAATGTGTCATAGTAGGCATAACATTTAAATCAAATGCACAAGTGCTTATTGAATGGTGAACTCGCGTCTTTTTACCTATAGCCAGCTACACTAACCAAGACTCTGCATGAACTTCTTTATTCAAACCACATTTTTCCACTAAGTCGAGACTAATATATTTATAATCATATCTAGAGTTAATCAAAATAGAAACAACTTGATCACAAAGCTTACCATCCATATGAATGATAGATGCCCGATCATCTACTTGTCTGTTATCCAATGTTGCATAGATATGAGGAAAACTTTGACCAACATCCCCAATAGTTTGCACCTCCTGTGCACTATATATCTGAGGCCTACCACCCTAATTCTATGGGTAATCTCGATTAAGGTGTTCCTTACCACATGCCCAATAATCTAACCATCAAGTGCCATCACCTCTAGGCTACTACTGTGACCCATGTCCCTGTCTAGCTGCATTGAACTTCTTTGGTGGTGCCACATTTTATTTCTCTTCTATATTATGAGGCGTTTTTCTTTTTAGCTTCCATTTACCCTTACCTTTATCCTTATCCTTCCCTTTCCATCCTTGTTTAGATTCATTCTTGTGCTTTGAATATCCATAGCAATATTTCAATTTTCCAATAACCTCCTCAAGTGACTGAGGCTCATCATACTCAATCCAACCTCTAAATGCTAATATAAAACCACTGAAAAATCACTTAACTTTAGCCTTCTCATATTTAAGATATGATATATACCTCAACAGCTCCAGGAAATTAGTCATGTATTCTTCATATTTTATTGATCCCATCTTTAGCTCATAGAATTCTTTGGCCTTACTATCGCAGTACCTTTCTGACAATTACTTCTTCCTAAAAAGACTCTTGAACTCATACTAGCTCAAGTCCTCTATCTTGATGTCTCTGACCTACTTCAAAACTTCCCACTAGATGTTTACTTTATCTCTCAGGTTGAAGATAGCTACTCTGGCATTCATATTATTTGTGTAGTTATGCAACTGAAAGAACTTCTTCATCCCAAGTATCCAAGCCTCTACATCTTCTGACTTCTTTACATCTCCATCAAAAGTAGGTGTATTTTATTTTTTAAATTCATCTAGAAAGTATCGCTATCACTCATCCTGTAAGGATGATAATGATTACAATCATGATTCCTATCAAAACTAGAACTATAATAATACTTGTGTCCATCACCTTTCCTATCCAGAGTATCCAACAACCTACCATCTCTCATTGTGTCATCTCTATCTGACCTGTGACCACCATGAAACCTACTGCAATATGCCCCATTATTTTTGTCCTCCTGTCAATGGATGATCTGAAGTGGCCCTTGTCGCTACAATTCTCACAAACGTTGAAAGAGTATTGCATTAAACTCTCTTTTTTTCTCTTGTTCCTACATGATTTTGTCATTTGACACCTTACAACTTCTTATTTCTTTCTTCAAGCTTCTCAATGTGTATTCTAAGTTAGAAGAGTGCCCAATTCCATGGTGCTCATCTGATTCATAGGGAGAATCTTTGTAGTCTACCATTTTGCTAGTCATTTTGATATCTTTCTTGCAAGGCATATTACGTCAAGTAAACCAAATCACAATAAACCAATGTACCTTAGCATAATTCAGGGAGGATATCTCATCTTCAATATCATCAAATCATCATAATATATGTGTAACATAATCATAACAATGTATAGACATATAATACATAAGCATATAACCATGTAAACATCAGTCTAGCTAAACTCTAGTCATCATTGAATGACCATATCAACAACACATACCATGATGTCATGCATGACAACAACAACCATACTAATGTACTAATGATACACAAGCATAAACAACATGTAACCAATCATACACTCATGACAACACACTTCACAACAACAACATCCTCATTCACATGGCGACGTCACTACAACTATGATCGACACCATGCATAGGTGTTGACTTAGTGGGCACTAACCCAGGTTCAATGTTGATTAGCCAAACAAATCCCTACACTGCTAGACCTTTCGACATCAATCCGCGGAGTGCAGAATGAAGTCTCACCCGAAGCAATATGGGGGGGTACAGGAACCAAGTTTCTGCACCCATAGATGGTAGTGATATCATTTTATACCCTAACTCTACCTTCGCACATATCAATAGGCCTTTTAGGACTTACCGATATACCTCTCTTATTTGGTTTCTAGACCTTTACGAAGGTCTACGATCGTCTTTCGCAGACCCTAGATAGGTGATTTATCTACTTACATGCTTCTATAATTACCCTTACCTCTGTACTTACCCAGATCAACCTAGGATGTAATAACTTCAACATGCATTAAGATATTCTTCACTTAAACATATATTATTATTCATGGACAGATAACAATGTAAACATATAGATTCTCACATCAATATAACATTAAATCATAAACCCATTATTTAGTCTAACGTAATTGTATTCATTCATAATAGGAGTAAATATATCAAAACACTGATAATTCCATAATAATATTCTTTATGAATGCTTCAAATATTCTCACAGACTCTAACTACCATGCACACTCAACTGCAGGGGTCTGTGCACTCAGCTACAAAATTCTACCTCAAGCCTCTATGCACCTAGTTGTAGAGCCTCTCTTCTACTCTAATACTTTTCTCTCTTTTCGCTAATGACCCATTACATTCATCATCTCTTACTGAAATTTGCCTTAGAAACTTCTAAAAATCTCCTTTTTATAAAATCCCATGGTCTGCAGACCATGGGTATGTCTTCTAAAGCTGACACAACTTACGTAATAGAAGGTTGGAAACCCTTGATGACACTTTACATCTTCATGCTCCATGACCACAAAATGTGGAGACTTTACACTTTTCTTATAGAAACTTGGGCTTTCTCCCCCAAAAATTGGGCTTTTAACCACAAAATTGACTCTAGGGGACCCATTCCCAACCTACCCCCAACACAAATATCGTGACTCACCCCTGAGTCACTCTATTGGCATGGAGATCTTGCTGTGAAGACCTCCCAGCTCTACTTGCACCAATGCAACTTCAGTGGTACACTGCATCGTTGTTTCTTAGCCTTCTCTACGAGCTACTCCATTGCTGGTCCTGTGTTATCTTCCTAGATTTTCTGTTGTGTTGTCTGTAGGCTAGAAAAATTTTCCTCAATGGTGGTGGTGAGCACATAAGCCTCTTCCATCCAAGGCTCCAATCTAGGCTTGAGTACTACCTCTCTTTGATGCACTGCATCTACCTATTTTTTTAATTCCTTCGCCTAATGTAGCTTTGCCAATTTCTGTATGATAGCGATGGTACATGCCACCACTTGTGCCTTGTCATATCACTTCTACAATTCCCTCACCTTAGTTGCTAACCTATGTAGGTTTGGATCTTCTTACAAACTGGTAAGTACCTCCAGCAATTGCTCGAAGAGCATAGTGCAATCTGCCACCATGGTATCTACTGCAACAACTGCATTCTTGAAAGCTGCCTCACGTTGTTCTCTAACCTCTGCTAGAGTTGAAGGCTATACCATCAAATCTAACTCTATAATTTTAGGTTTAGCTCAAACTAAAACTTGGCTATCCCGATCTGAGCATCGCATACATCTACAACCAACTTTCGAATCTTGGTCTCCATAGGCGCCTCTTTGGGGATGTGCAGTTCTAGAATGGTTCTACATGCTTCTACTACCACTCCTGCAATGTTGTCATTCTTCTCGTAGACCTTCTTCTAGGTTTCTATCACTGATTTTTTCTCAATGAACAATTGTCTACTTTTAACCTTTTTCCCACTGATCACACTCAGCGTGAGCTACTCTCGGGCCTTCTACTCTGCAAACACACCTGCTTGCAACATGTGAAGGAATTCACTTAGGAGTGCGGCCAAGTTGATACCAATGTTCCTTAAAGCAGTCCTGTCAGCCTCTATCTCTGTGCTTAGGGCTCCATCAGGTAGCATGATGACTCAAGGATCTAAGGAGTGAACCATCTCCACTGCTCTAGTGGTCCTCGATGCCAAACTAGTCAATGTCGCATTGCCCTGCACTACACTGACCTGCAATTGAGTAGTTTGGATCTATAGCTCACGCAGACCCATCTAAATGGCCACTGTTATATAGTAAAATTACCTCCTCATCAGCTCAGAGGGGAAAGACATGGTGACTGAATCAATGACCAAGTTCACAAGCCTTTTTTCCAACCTAACATTGCCTATACACTGACAACCTACTTTATAAAGCTTCTCTTCAAGTCTAAGGGGGCATTAGTGACCTAAGTAACTCTACTTGTTACCTCGACGACAACGTTAGTGAAATATAATGAGGATCTAAGGGTCAAAGGAGTAGATTGACTATGAAATATCCCTATATTCTCTCTTAAATCAACTTAGAAAAGAAAGGAAACATCAAATTTTGACTTATTTAGGGGATTTCTAATCCTAATGAAGGAGGTGAATTAGAGAGAACTCAAAATAATGGCAACATCATTGCTTTTACTTAAGGAAACTCATGGAGAAGCTTGGAAACCCTAACCTCACATGCTACATAAGCAAAGCTAGGGCTATTGCGAAAGAGGTCAAATAATTTGAAAGGATAGCCTACTTGATTGTAGAGTAGAGTCTCATACCTAAGCATAAGAAGTTGGTAAGAAGGGAGAGAGAGAGGAGATAGAGGGGTAAGGGAAGGTTGATGCAACCGATGGTTGTAATCACTCTTTTGACATTAATATAGAATTACAGTTATATTGTCTACTTCATGGTGTTGGCACTATAATTCATTTATATGTTTATTCAGTCTCTTTTAGTATGAGTAGCTTAGTTATGTGTGACTAGATGCCTTTTGTATATTCATACATTAATTGTTAAGGTTTTATCTTGTGATTACGCTTGTCTCTTCTATGTGCAGGACTTGATCTGGAGTCGCTCAAGGGAATTTTGCCTAGTTGTATTGCGCTCTCCACCAAATCTACACGAAGACTCTAGGTAATGAATTTGTTTTTCTTTGATTGTTAGTTATTGAATATGGACACGCATGTATCTTTGTGATAGTTGCAGATAATCTTACAGTCTGCCAAGGGTCCCGGGAAGGCCCTTGAGCATTCCATCATTCTACATACATCGTGCATTTAATCCTATAGTATAATTAGTGACTTTTTTGGGGACTACACTCTAGTTCCTAGTTTACCTAGAAAGTTCCTAGTTTCCTCCTCCTTCTAGACCTTCCTGTGCCTCTTCATTCCTTTTTTGACCAATCAGGACCTTGTAGCACTATTCTTTCATTTCTCAGCCTTGGAATTGATCCCAAAACCCTTTTTTGAAGTGTTTTCCCTCACTAACGTAGGTTATCAATGTAAACAGAGATTTATAAAGTTATGTGGCTACACAAACAAAGTGTTAGTGTCTCGAGTAACTTTCTGTGGCCTCTAGCATAGAGCATTAGTCACCCATTTTTTGATATCCAATTGTGTCTGTGACCTCAAAGGGTTTGGAAACTTGCTTCTAGACTGATAAGAGATCTATAGCTATGTTTTGTTTGACTGATTTGTGTCCTAAAATATTTTTTTTAATAAAATAACTTTTCTTCTTAAAAGTTTTTATTTTCATAAAAGAAAAAAACAAAAAAAATTATTTGTTTTTCTGCTTAGCTGGTTAAGTTCTGCATTATTCAGTTTCAGTAGTTGTTAGAGAGCATTGAAATTTTTTGTCAGTTATGCTAGTTTTGTAATGAATAGGATGCTTGGAATGAATATTAATGTATGAATCACTCTCCCATTGTAAAAACATCTTATTCATCGAAATTGAAAATTAACAAGCATTGTCTTTTGCATGATTTGAGTCAGAGTCCCATAAAATATCATACGTCAACATCCCTACCGAAGACTCTAACAAAGTACACTTAAAATCTACCTAAAATCAAGAAAAAACTCTTTCTAGAGTAAACATACATTAGTTTAGGCTAGGACCTTGGGTTAGGTAGTGTGAGTAAACTACCCAAGATCATACACCAAAATTAGTGTCATTAGAGAGAGAAATCCTTCTGCACTCATACTACAGGGACCACTCCAGTAAAAGCATAGCTAAATACAAGACAACATCAGACTATAATTGAAGTTAGCCCACCTTTGCTTGCATCTCCTTTGGGTATTCTGTGTATTGGGGATCCTTTTGAGGATATTGGAACTAAGTCGGGGACTCAGGTATCCTGCCCGAACAACCTACTGCCTACAACTATGTCCCCCTCGGTAGCGTCTGTGATCTGAGGTATTCTTAGTGGCCATACTTTTAGGGACTAACAGAAGGTTACTAGGGCAGGCTTCTCTGGTACTTAACACAAATGGATCTACTTTGCCTTTAGTTTTTGGGAGGGTGCTCGTCTTCACGAGAGTACTTGACCCCACAATGTGAGGTTTGGGAGAAGCTCTAGAGTAACCATAACTATACATTTGGCCAGATCTCTCTGTTATTCATTGTGATACTAGGTTTCATCTCCAGTGGTTAGTGCTTATCAGGTAGGGTCATTTCCCTCTGCTTATTGATTGATTTACTTAGTGTATTTTTTATTTTTTGGGTGCCAAAGTGCTATCATTAAGGCTTTAATAAACATCACTATAAAATTTATTGATAAAAATTATCAGCCACTGTGGCTACATCCAACCCTCATCGTCAATCTAGATGATTGTTAGGACTTCCCCCACTCATTGTGGAGGATTTGCTGAGCTCTTGTGAACCGAATTCCTCATCTTCAGGAAATCAGTCTCCAAGATCTCACACAGAATCAGTTTGGGCATCTGACAGTTCATGATTACCAGAGGATTTCCTTACTATAGGATTTCTTCCTCCATACAATCCTCTAATCATGAATCCGTTGGGCCCACTCTTGGTTCATGTTGCATCTATACTTCCTTTGTCTTCAGTTCAAACACTTCCACCCATATTGTCGATGACTAATGGGTCGTGGGACTTTTTGGAAACTTTTGGTCCCCCACCACTTCCCTAGTCGACAATCAATACCACACCTTTGATGGTGAACCCTACTATCCCATTTGTTGGAAGTTCAAGCACTTACATGACACCCTCCATGAGTGGAACCCATTCTATTCCGGGTTTCAGTGCTTTAGTGTCAAAACCTGTACCTTCAAAAAGTGCTACTCAAAACACTCCTTATAACACTCAATATAGCATAGTTAGCACGGGTCCCTTCAACCAATAATATGGTTGGAATCCATTGTATAGTTCTAACCCCCAGATTCAAGTATCTGGGGGCACTCCCAATATGCATATACTAGTCGGGAATGTAACAGTCTCCCCTCAGTTTTCAAGCATGCATGGTAAGTCACTGATTGACATGAACACTCCTTATGCTAGTCAAGGACTTATGGTTAGTTCAGTGGCAAGCAGAAATCCTCAAGGAGGTCCCAATCAATCTATGGGGTCACCCTACTCACAACCTCAAATGGGTCAAGGGGGCACTGCTTATCCTAGGGGCAACTCTATCCCCTAGCCTAACAATCCCTATGGAAATCCACATTACAATACCATACCCAAAGGCACCTACTATACCACTCAATCTATGTATAATATTGGGAATCACATGATGGGAGGACCGTAAGGATCCTCAAGTCATATGTCATCACCTTGGTCCAATTGGGGGGCATCACACACTCTACCATTTTTGGCAATGCTTGATATCCCCAACTTATACAAACTTACAAATGACCCCATCTATCATAACTTCCTTTGGCTGCCAATCCTGCATAAAATACCAACATAAATCCCTACGTTCAAAGGGAAAAAAGGGGAGGATCCAGGTACACATATCACCACCTATCATCTATTTTGTGTTTCTAACTCCATGGTGGATGATAGTATCTGGTTAAATATTTTTCCCCACACCCTTACTAGCAACGCAACCAAGTGGTACATAGAGTTACCACACGCGTCAATCAATACCTTTGATGATCTAGCGATGGAATTATTAAAGCACTTATAGCTACCCATCCAATATGATATTGTGATGGAACTCCTCACTTCATTACGTTAGGATATCACCACCCATATCTCTGATCGTATACATGAATGGATATGTAGGCAAAGGTTGGTCAAAGCTCCCCTCTCAGACTATCTCTTAGCGAATTGGTTCTGCAAGTCTCTACTCCCCCAAATTGGTAAGGATGTCACTTTAGGTGGTGCGGTCATAGAAGACCAATCCTTATGCTATGCCCAACACTTAGATCTAATATATTCATAGTCAGTCACTCTATACGATGTAATTCCCAATGCCCCTCGCAACTCTAATGCTCTTGCTACTCAGCAACCCAAAGCGCACGACAATGGGATTATCGACACAACCTCTGGGGCTGCTATAAAACAACTCAATGGTCACATTGCCCAAATTTTAGTGGACCCCTCTACCAAATTGACTGCTCTTCCTACCACCATGATCAACTCTGTGTAGTATACACAAAAATCTGATGGTAAGAACAAGAAGAATAAGAAAAATACCACTCCTTCTGAAGAGCAGTCAACAAAGCAGTCTAACTCCAAGGAGAAGGCAGTTGTGCCCTCTGATAATGGAAAGGATAAACCCACCAAATTCCCTTGCAAAATCTATGTCAAAGACCACATGACCTATTTTTGCCCGCTTCTGTAGGAGTGCACAAATTTCATTTCTAAGAAGGACATTGGCAGGAACTCCATTGTTCTGAATAATCCTTTCCCTGCTCAGCAACAACAACACCTTATTGCAAACCAACCCCAACACTCGCAAGGGGAAAATAATGGTTCACAACATCCTTTAGCTAGTGAAGGACCCTCTACCGTTTACACGTTTGAAATGGTAGACCTACAAACCAGAGCCAAATCTTATGGAGCTCCTGTCACTCATGCAGAGGAACCCTCCTCAAGTCAAAACCCATTGCCACCTAATGATCCTCATATTGAAAGGTCGGTTGCTAACTTGTGATTTTCCCCCTTAAACGGGCACTTCGACACGCAATGCATAATACATCTGCAAGTGCCACCAAAAATTACAACATTATAGAAGACTTGGTGCAAGTGTCGTCGGATATGTCAGTGTTTGAAGTATTACAAACATGTCCATCACAAAGGAAAACTTTACTTTTGACCATTGGTGGTATCGACCCTCAGGATTCCATGCTTGCAATTTTCAACATGGAAAATTGTAAACCTCCCCTTTCTCACCAGCTTGCATTTTAGGTGAAAATCTTTTCAAAAGGTAAAGGTATACATAGAACTACCATTGACGAAGGTGCTTCTACCTGCATAATGTTGGCTTCATGTTGGCTCAATTTGGGTTCTCCTACCCTATCCCTGCCATTGAATTCCCTTAAAGCTTTTGTGGGCCACAGTTTCATCCCAAAAGGTTACATAGCTAGCTACCCCATCACTTTACATGGGAAAACAGTAACGGTGGATATCGAAGTCAGAGATAGAAAGCTAGATTATAATCTCTTGTTGGGTCGGTGTTGGACTTATGCCATGACTATCATTGTGTATACTATATTTTCTGTTGACAATAATACTGAGAGGGGGGGTGAATCAGTATTATCTTATTCTTTTACCAAATCTTTCTTATTTATACTTTGAATTATTTTTTCATACCAATACCATAAATACTGAGCATGAATAAGAAAAGCAGACAGTCACATCAAAGAACACCAGATATAAGGTGGAAACCCAATGTGGGTGAAAACCACCTACTGCAATATGTCTCTATCTTTTTTCAAATTAGAAACTCCTTTTCCAATGGTCTTGTACTGGTGCAGTCCTTTACCAGTACGCAGGCTGCAACCTGCAGAGAGCTACAACTCTCTCTCGTTTTCCAGTCTCTCCTGGAAGGGAGCTACAACCCCCTACTTCTTTTCAAGGACCAATTTTCATAAATTTTCAAACTGGATCCATATACATCAAATGATCATCAAGTACATGTAAATTATACAGTCAGCTGCAATAACCAGATCAACACAGTAACAGAACTAAACCCAGAACACCTTATCAACAAGAAAAATTCAACCAACAGAAGATCTTAACACAGATACGCAGTTTTCTTCTTACTGGCCTGCGTCGCTACGCACTTCACCCTCTGCTTCTCTGCGTATACCCGCAGAGTTACTTTTGTTTTACTGCGTGGCCACGCACTACTCCTTTCCCTGATCTGCGTACAGTACGCACCAAAATGTACTATCGCGCTGCGTATTGTACAGAAAGCACGCACCCAGAAGAACTATCGCGCCGCGTACTATCACAGTAGGTACGCACCCAGAAAGACTGTCGCGCCGCGTACTATCATAGTAGGTACACACCCAGAAAGACTGTCGTGCCGCGTACTCAAACAGTAAGCACACACCTGAAACACTGTCGCACTGCGTACCCACGCAATTCACCTTTGTCGCCTCTGTGTACCCACGTGCTGCCCCTTCGTCTCTTCTGCGTATCCACGCACTGACCCTTCGTCTCTTCTACGTATCCACGCACTGACCCTTTGTTTCCTCTATGTACCCACGCACTGTCACTGTTGATCACTTGCGCACCTCTGATTAGGGCCAAAATACAGTCAGATACTCAGATCTGATCTTGCGCTCGAGAGATCACCCTTCATAGATTCGCTTCCAAGTTCTCTTCTAAAGATCAAGCTTTTAAACCGAGAACCCAATATCAGATCTTAAGATATTCAACACACCAAAAGATGCT
>APFE030651571.1:0-12718 GCA_000404065.3 Pinus taeda
TTTGAAATTGATAGATATTTTACTTTTTAATGTTGATTTCAGTTTAAAAGATTATATGTATTTTTAAAATTAAACCAACTGTCAAACAATTGATCGCCTTATTTTTCATTAAATTCTAAAATATTTTTAAAATTTGCAAAGCTATTGTCTAAACATATAGATTAATCGAGCAAATCATTTCTTAGTAGTTCAAATAGAACTTCAAATATTACACAGACTTAACCATAAATATCTATTTATGGAATTTTGATGTAAATTATTTATGGAATGAGCATATAAATTATTTAGTCCTTTGAGGTATGAATTTTACATCTAGATTAAACATACTACATTTTGAGTTTGAAATTGATAGATATTTTACTTTTTAATGTTGATTTCAGTTTAAAAGATTATATGTATTTTTAAAATTAAACCAACTGTCAAACAATTGATCGCCTTATTTTTCATTAAATTCTAAAATATTTTTAAAATTTGCAAAGCTATTGTCTAAACATATAGATTAATCGAGCAAATCATTTCTTAGTAGTTCAAATAGAACTTCAAATATTACACAGGCTTAACCATAAATATCTATTTATGGAATTTTGATGTAAAATTGGAAAGTTCCACTGACATTAATAAAATGTACATTTAAAAATTTATTTTAATAGTTTGTTTTTAAAAAAATACACTCTTATAAATTATTCAATAATTTCTAATTAAATAGTTTTATGTGATTGTACCTTTCGAATATGAACATTTCTTTCAAAGTGAAACATGGTAGATAAACAAGTACCCATATATGAAATGGACGCGTTATATAATACGTGTCATGCTGTGCATGTCGTTCGAATACTAAAGCTTATCCAATAGAACATACCTCAGAGTACTAGAGGAACCTATATCTATATATACATCATTGTCTCAATGGAGCACATCATGTTATCAACCAGTGAAAAGGGTGATCCCAAAGTAATAGATAGTTAATTATCTGGTAGGAAAAATGAGTTTGGATGATGCTCCCATGTCAGAAGAAGCTCAAATGAAGCTCAAACGTGGAGCCATGAAAGGAGGGCTCAGCACCACGGAGGTTTGCATTGCATTTGGTATTATTTTACCTATGTTTCTGTTTATTGTTAAATGTGATTCAATCTTATTGCCAGGTCTAAAGACTGGGCAATAAATGTTATTCAGACATATGTCTCTTGCAATGGGCATGAGCCAGAGCAACATCAGGTAATAACCATTTAAAATATTTTAACAATCTTGAAATATATGTTTTACTTCGAACTGAAATTTTTGTAACGAATTACACATTGAACTAACTATTTCAGTTCCATTTCAAATCAGACAGTATACAATCCATTTGTGTTGTCCTTGCAGACCTCGGCAGGGACTACCGCCACGGCAGTGGCTCCTTGTTTATTTAGAGTGATATTCGCCATCATGATTTTAAGATTCTGTCACATCAATGTCACATTTATAAAGGTTCTGTCATGTCACTCGAATATCATATTTATAGAGGTTTTGTGGTAATCACAGTACACAGTCATCTTGACAAATGATTTGACTTGGATTCGCAACATTCATTTCAAAATACGTCAGTCCTCTTCGTCTGGGTTTTTATTTTTTTGTTCATTCTTATTCTCACAGAAATATTTATGGTGATGGAATTTGGATTTTTTTTACCAGTCATATAAAAAAAATTAATGTTTTGGGTCCTTATGCTTCTCATCAAGAAACGTTTTGTTTAAAAATTTTCCTTTCAGATTGACGTTATGTTTAAAATTTTGCTCTTCAAAATTGACGTTCTGTTTAGAATTTTTCCTTTCAAGATTGATGTTCTCATAGTAAATTAGCCCTTGACCAATAAAGGCTTGATTAAAAATTACCTTTCTTAAAAAATGTCACATATTATTAATAAGCAACAAAACAAAATGACCATAACACACAAATGACTTGCTAAATCTTGTATTTTGATTTGAAATTGCATGGAAAAGATTAAAATCTTTGGAACTTGAAATCAAATGTTGTTGAGAGGGCAAGCCATAACATTTGTATATAGGAGATATGACTAAGTAGATCTATGGGGCATATAAGATGACCAACATACTAAAACTATTGAATGTTATCAATAAAAACTCAAAAGTAAATTAATTAATATTGTTTATGTTATGATCTAATATATATTATTATATCTAAAGATAAAATATATATTTTACCATATTTATTATAGCGTGTTTTGGGATATACTTTAATATAAAAAGATTGAATGCATAGTATTTGAGCCTTTTAAAAATTAAAGGACTAAAATTATAACAAATGGTTATTGCGGATCTTTTAACATCATGTTATAAGATTATATTATGATTTCCTCCATTAGTACTTTCTGAGAGAGCAAACACTTATAAGTATTAAATGTGACAAAAGCATGCTCTCATCAAATCCTTCCTTTTATTTATCACCAAAATTTAGTAAAATTGATATAATACATAAACAACCAAACACACACACACACACACATATATATATAACATTAAATAAAACTATAACAAACTCACTCTAAAATGGCTCCATATAGTATCTAACTAGTTTATTTTTTAGGCAAAATAATTTCATTGAAAATTGAAAAATAATTTTCAACTTGGTGTATTATTTAGAGACTATACCCTTTAATCTAACTTGTAAACATATCGATGAAAAGCTAAATATATTTAAATTATAATACTTTGACAACTATAATTGTGGAGGTGTAACAGGTGTTGAACATTTGAAACATGTTTATTTTGTTTATTGAAAGTATATAATTAGTCCTAGGTAAAGTACTTGATGTTATCCATTGCATATCTTTAAAGTATCATTTAAAAACAACAATCTATATTAGGCCACTTGAATATTTAGATGCCCAATAAGACTAAGTTCCATGCAAATTCAGAGATAATTTTAGACATTATCTAATATATTGTTTGATACAAAATAGAAATATATGGCACCCTAAAAGGGCACAAGAATATACCACAAATGTCTAGTTTTCAGATCCATTCAATAAGAGGAATGCATTTGACAACAAACTATTAATTGATACATATACATAGTATTCAAAATGATGGTTTACTCCGAAATCTAGCTACACCAAACTAATGTCACAACTTACAAGTTTCTAAATTCCATTGCTCCAATGATAATGAAAGCAACGAAATGCCTCAAGTTGCATGGAAGTTATGCATTAAAGGCAAACAAAGAGGGGGATTGGATATATGTGCAAAATAATCTCGTATTTAAATGTATCTTAAGAAGCATAAAGGGAGAGAAGCTATGTCATAGTAGCAAAATGATCCAATCTAAACACATCACATCTTTTACTACATTTTTCAAAAGGTTGGTAAGATGTGGCCATTTTTCAACCTTGATGGAATTTTTCATATGCCATCAACCTATAACAACAACACATGAAGAATATTTCAAAGGAACAGTAATCATTTTCATGAATTGTGACACTAGAGGGCCCAAACCTTTTAAGTCTTGATATGTGGAATACACAACAAGGTGTTGTTCCAAACCATTGTCTATACTTTCATCTAACATTATAAAGAAAAATGGATTGTCTAACATTTTTCTAGCTTGCACCTCTTCAAGGTAATCTGATATAGAGTGAATGAATTCAGTGGCTACTTTTCTATTTATGTAGGAAGAATGCTCCACCCGAGAAGGCATATTAGGTGTTTGTAGATGCATTTTAAGATGACAAAGATCTTCATAAGTAGCTATTGAAAAATCTTTTTGTGCAATAAAATATGCTAACTTCGTGGTGGTTATGACCATTTCCTTTTTAGCTTCACTTATAGCCATGATGTGTTTTGTAATGGGCTTTGCCAACCTTTTAGTTTCATACAAATTTTTTTGAGTTGATGTTTGGTGAATAACAAATTTTGCATGGGTTGTCACAACATCATATTGAATGGTATTACATCCATTTCCAATACCCCATGGACCTTGAGCATTGTATTTCTCACAAATTTTTGACTTCATATGAGTCTTGTCAATTTCAACATTGATACTATACACCCAAGGATGTTTTATCGTCCCCTCTTCTCGAAATTCTCGTTTTGAGAAGGTCTTTCTCCTCGAACAACTAGATCCATCATCTTGTCCTTCCTTTTCATGGCTAAGAGTTTATAAATCATCAACAAACTCTTCATTCATATATTCGTTAGCATCTTCATTCAAATCAGGTATATATGGAATATCTTTAACGTTAGAAGTTTTTGATGTTTTAGAATATCCATGAGATTTATCTATAGTTGATTGACCCTTCCTTTTTGGAGGCATTTCTATTGAAATAATTTACCTACATGCAAAACAATTACAATAGATTAATAATTTATAAAACTTACAACAAAAAATTAACACATGTAGCTTAAAAGATAATATCTATAAATAGAAAATAATTATGAAGAAAAAGGAAAAAGTCACTTTATATTTAAGCAATAAATCATAGCTCTCCATAAATAAAAAACTAATTTAACCTTTCATTGAACTCTAAAAATATTATTTTGAGGTTAAAAACCCTAAAGTTGAATAACATATATGGCTCGATAATTACAATACATAATGTATAAAATAAAATAAAATAAAATGACTAGGTAAAGATATAAAACATGGAGCTCATTCCTCTTTCTTGAGTGTGTAATTGAATTGACCAATCTTTTTTTATCTGTGTGACATCATTATAATTATTTAGGATTGATGAACCAAATTGCTTTTCACTGAGGACAAGAATACAACATTGTAAAATTATAATAATAATTCAAAAAATAAATTTAAATATGTTATAACATATTAGAATTAATAAACATAATCCAAATGTTATAACTTATGACATTTTTCTAGGTATATTTTCTAATTATTTTTTTCCAAAATATAATTAAAAATTACTACAATTACAAAAATAATCAATAAATTTATAAATTCTAATATTCCAAAAAGATTTCAAAACTTAAATTCATTTATATTAAAAATATAATTTTAATAATAAAAATTTTAAAATCTTACTTAAAAATTATTATATTATTAAATTTCAATGAAAAAAACACAATATAAAACATTTAAAATACTCAAATTTAAATTTAATATATTATATTAATATTTCATATCTATGTCATTAATTATATCCCTCACTCCACTAATTAACTTTTTAAAATAAACTAAATTTATACATTAAATAGACATAAATTAAATAGTGCATTTTTCCATCCAAAAAATCACTTTAAGACTTCTCATTACTACTTGTTAACTATTCTCAACATAGATTAGGTTTATTAAATAATTAATATTATTAATATTATATGTAATGATTCTTATACTTATTCTAAAAATTATTATATTATTAAATTTCAATAAAAAAATCTAAAAAAACCAAAATATAAATATTTTAAATATATAAATTTAAATTTAATATGTTATATTACTATTTCATATATGTACCATTAATTATGTCTCTCACTTCATTAACTAACTTTTAAAAATAAACTAAATGTATACATTAAATCATCATAAATTAAAGCCCCAACTCTACCTACCATAAAGCTAAAAATGCATGCAGAATTTCAACTTGTCCTTTTTCATCTTGTCCAGGATGGTTTTATTGAATTATGGTTCATCAAAGAAGTCGTATGGGAGACATGTGTCACTAACACTAGTATTCAAATTGACTAACATGTGTATAGAGCTTGCTTATTGACTAACAAGTGTATTCTAAATGACCAAAAGAAATATTAAATTATCTAAAATTTAACACATTTTCTTGGAGAAGTCTATCCTATATTATGTCGAACAGGTCACTGCTCTTCACTTCTTAGGCTAACCATGGGGACAGGAAAATGAGTTTGGAAAGCCAGTTTTGCATTAGAAAAGACATGTTCCACAGAGGTTAAATTTCTATATCAGATATTAACATTTTTTTCAGAGTGAAGATTGCATAAAAGCAAGCATAATTACTAATTTCATAAATCATAGCACAAAAGCAGAACAACCTTTTGAAAAATACAAGTTCAAGTTTCCCATTGAAGATGTAGGGGTGAAAAAGGATCTGGGATGTAGCTGGATACAAATCAAGAATAAAATACATTTATTTTTAGTGGGAGAAAAATCACAGCCAAAAATAGAGGAGATCTATGCAGAGTTGGGTATATGGACTCAGTGAATAAAGGAAGCAGGTTATGTGCCTAGCACAAGATATGTGTTGCGTGATATTGAAAACGAGTAGAAAAAAGACTCTGTCTTCCACCACAGTGAGAGGTTGGCTATTGCTTTTGGGCTTATGACGCTGCCACCTAAAATTCCAATTCAAAGTGTGAAGAACCTTCATGCGTGCGGAGATTGCCATAATGCCACCAAGTTCATTTCAAAAGTTGTTAAGCGAGAAATCATTGTAAGAAATTCCAATCGCTTTCATCATTTTAAGGATGGATTGTGTTCTTATGGAGACTATTGGTGATTGTAACACAAAACAAATGGTGGATTCTAGGTTAGGCCTTGGGGTTTTTAGCAAATAACATTTTAGCATGCTTCATACCTTTATTGGAGACTATGGAGTTTTAAGTAAATTAAATTTTAGTTGCTTCATACCCTTACTGGGGACTAGTTCCTATTATTGGAAACATTACCTAGTTCCCTAGTTGCTAAAGTATTCATAATCATTCACCATATTAACAATTTCTTTCACGAGCTTATATATTTGTTCTCAAATCTTTGTTTCAGGTCGCTAGAAGGGGATCATGTTAATTAGGATGCAGTGCACTAACTTTTTACGAATCCGGTGTGACATAATTAAACAAAAGAACCTGAACTGGACTCTCAGGACTCCCAACTAGACAATCAACAGTTCCAAGTGTCTTATGATTTTATAAACATAAAATGTTCCAAAATATCAATGGTGTAAGTTTTCTTTTGATATGTATTAGAAAGAACCATTTGACTTAGGCCAACTTGAGCAGGTTGTCACCAAAGAAGCATAAGTCGTTGGTGTTATAGCATTCTAAACATTGTCAATTCTAACAGTGCAATGGGAAACTTTCGATAGCCAACAAATTTATTAATGAGTTCATGGTTGAAAGGGAAAGCTAAGCTGGATGCTCTGAGTGGTAAGGTGTATTTGAGCCAAGTACTTGTAGATGTATGAAGTGTTGTGAACACAGATTATCAGGCTGGAAGCGAATCCCTATCCACTGTGGACTGAGCTGAGTACTTGTAAATTTCTGAAGGGGTGTGGACACAGATTATCAGGCTAGCTGCTGGAGGTGAATCCCTGTCCACTGTGGACTATCTTAAGGACCCTAAAAATCTTTGTTGATAGATTGAGAGACCATGCAGGAGAATTGTGACTAGCAAGCAAAAGCACCAGTCACCACCAACAATTAGACCCTATGAAATTTTTTGCAAAATCAAGGAAGACAGAAGAGAAAAGAAAAAACAACTGTCGGTTCAGACTGCCCAAATCCAGTGAAGATCAAGCATTTTCAGTAGGGTTCTACCTTATACAACGTCCACTTTGATCAATAAAAACTTACACTTAATAGATGGAGAAGTTGGGTGGTGACATAATGCATTGTCATCGGGAAGGACATGATCATTGATTACCTAAAACGATTTTGGAAAATCCATTCTTGTTGAAATTTGACATAATTAAAACTGCCAACTTTTAATTAATTTGGTGGTTTCTAAAAACCGTCCTCATTCATCATCAAAACCATTGTGGGAGCATAAAGGAAAAATACGTGGTGGTTTTTAAAAACCTTCCTCATTCATCATCAAAACCACTGTGGGAGCATAAAGGAAAAATACGTGGTGGTTTTTAAAAACCATCCTAATTAATCATCAAAACCACCATGGGAGCATAAAGGAATAATACGAGTACCCAATTTTTTCCAAATTTTAAGATAGTTTGTTTGATGAAAAATGGTTTCCAAGCGAGTTCACCAAAACGTTGTAAGGAAAATATGAACCATATATCAATATTAGATTTTCACAACTATTTTCCACAGCAACGTTGTGTTTTAATACATGTCTTTATCAGTTATTATAAATATATACTAACTAATGCTCTAGGCTTTGGCTATTCACAGTAAAACGTGTAATGGGGAACCATGCTTGGTTCAAAAGGGTTAATGATATTAATCATGTCAAAAAAAATTGGCAACACACATTAACATACCATACCAATGCCCAGTGCCAATGCCACCTAGGTCCTGGAGCACCCCACCTCGTAATGGTAGGTGGAAAAAAAGTGAAGAGCACCTCGTAAGGATGTTTTCAAAAAATTGTTGAATATCAAATATACGTTTTCCTGAGTTTCAAACACGTTTAAAAAAAATAGGTATCAAACAATTTTAAACGTTAAATACGGTTAAAATTCCCTATGACAAGCATTTTGCCCATCAAATTCCATCTCTGCCCATAAAGACGTTTTCAAAAAATTGTTGAATGTCAAATATACATTTTCCTGAGTTTCTAACATGTTTAAAAAAATAAGTACCAAACAATTTTAAACGTTAAATACAGTTAAAATGCCCTATGACAGAAACAAACAATTTTAAACGTTAAATATAGTTAAAATGCCCTATGTGATCTGAAAATGGGGCTCTTAGGTTTCTTGTCTAACTTACAAGAACCTCTCCCACTTCCAAAGCTTTAAATTTTCCCAAGTCTTAATGATTAACCAATGCGGAATTATGAAATGTTTGAAAATATAGGTGTATGCTTTTATTTGTTTTTTTACTATTGAGTGCTTATGTTCATTTGCTTATTCTGATGTGAAACGCAAATAACAGTAAAGAAAGCAGCAATTCAACGAACCCATAAGACAACAATAAACTATGGATTTCACCCTAATATCTTGGGCTACGTCTCCTTGAGCTCTAATCAACTCGATTAGACTCTCTAGGATTATGGCTTCAATTCTTTTACAAGTGCTAAACTTAACTCCATTGGTTTACAGTTGAACCAATGGGCTTAGAATGCCATCTTACCCCTGGTTGTCCTTGTTCACTAGATAGGTCTAGGCTTCTCTGGACTTGACTCCTTCAATCAGTGCTCTAAGCTTCTCGAGCTTCTGGCTTCTCTGACTCCCTTAGAATTCTACATTTGTCTCTGGAACTCCTTCTCCTGTCTTCAACACACCTCAGACAACCAACCATAGCTCAATCATTCGATCTCCTACTGTGTTGCAACTTCACTGCAGCCTCATGGCTCTTTAGAAGTCTATTAGAGCTCTCTAGCTCTACAGCTTTGCCTCCAACCTTTGGTGGTTCTTCCTATTACAGTGAGCTCAATTTGAGTCTTACACAATAGATACAATCAGTAGGACTGTACTGGGATCCCCCAAGTCTCTTTGGAGTACACAGACTCTCTGGAGTACTCTCTCTGTCTTTTTATTAACCCTGGCTCACTTGTTGCCTTTGCTTCTTCAAGTCATCTCGGCTCTGGTTTCTTTGCTTCCAGGTCTGCTTACTACTTCCTGGGCTGGCCCTTCTCCTCTCTGTCAATCTATGACTTTAAAGCCAATCTGCTTCCTAACTGTTCGTTTTCGCTTCTCAGCTTTCTAGTTCCCTGCCTCCGTCCATTCAAATCCCTTCTTTCGAAAGTTACAGTAACTGCATAACGCTTTATAGGGAGGTGGCCACCTATTCCTTTAACGGATGAGTGTGTCAGGTTCACCAGAAACACTCGATCGTTTGAAACGGTCGTTATTCCCATTGCCTCCAAGAATGCCCGCGAAACACAAACCTTTGCCAACTCATCGTCCACATTGGACTTCGTAATCCTGCACAATCTGCTTTATAACTTCGTCAAATCTGGTCATCCATCGGGTCGCATCTCCGTCGTTGATTTAGACCCTCCAGATCCTATGATCATCGCACATATCAGGCGAATAACTTGCTCGACGTTTACCCGTCCAATGTGAGCAGTTTTCTCTCTCTTCCGCCGAACGCGTGTCACTTTTTGTGTGATATCGGGCGGGACTTGGTCTAAACCACTTACCGCTCGAAGCCCTTCTGATATCCTGCCGGTTTTTGTGGAATCCCGCCTCGGACAGAACCAAAACACTTTCCACTGCATTTCATGATTTTTCGGGTCCAGATGCATGTGGCTCTCCTTCTTCGAGGGGTTTGCCCTGCAATATGCGATTAGTGACTTGTTGGTAATCACATATCAAATTCCTCCCCCGCTAACTCAAACCATTGCTGACTTTTCTAATTCGTGATGGTGCTTGTTGCTAATCACATATCAAATTCCTCCCCCATTGACTCAAACCATCGCTGAATTTTCTAATTCGCGACAGTGCACGTTACCATGGTCCGCTGCTCTACACGCTTGATCGACGACCCTCGTTGATTCGCGCTGATCGCAGTTAGCAACTGTCATGAGGATTCCTCTGATAAGATTGATCTTCACAATATCTTTAATCTTTGGCATAAATTATAGAGAGTTCATGAAGACCTAGAGAGTTTCAGGTTCCATTTTGGATCACTATGACGGGCATTTTTCCCGTCAAATTCCATCTCTGCTGAGAAGGGAGCATATAACGAAATGTGACTTTGGCCATATGTTGTGGGCCAGGGACAAGGACAAATCACTGTATATGAGTTTGAATTTGGATTTAGAGTTAGTCCATTGTAATTGCACATTATTATTAAATAATAATAAATACTCTTATTTACTAAAGGATTTATTTTAAGCATTTACCATATATGATGTTGGCAGTTAGGTTAGCAGTTAGAAATAGTTGTTTCAATTGTTAGTTTGAAAAAAAATTATGATAAGATTTTTATTAGAAAAACATATAAACTAACTAAATTATGATAAGGTTTTCACTAGAAATATAACATTAGGAGTGTCAATTGATAAATTTAAAATATACAAAATTACAATTGCCAAATGTCAATGACATTGCGTTGCAGAAGATAATATCGTGAATTGAAGATAAGGTTTGAACAATTGAAAGAACTTCCTTACATGATATTAATGTGCAAAGGTTTGAGCAGGGATTTCATAATTTTAATGTTTCAGTGCATCAAAATGTCTTTAAATAAAACAGTAAAGTAGCAAAATTTTTTTGCACGGCATAGGTTTATTTTTATTATGACTTATGATTAACTAAAGATGCAGTTAGTTGTTAGCTCTGCACTTTGCCTCGATTGTACAATCTAACCGCCCAAGAGTGCAATATGCCAGATCATGTCACTACACCAAGACATCAAAACAAATTTCCCAACTAGAGAAGTGAATTGTGTTTGGGGATTTCTATTAAATTGGCTCAACGATATGATACGTGAGGCCTTATAGAGCATTAACTGGACCTATTGATTATTAAACATTGTATTTAATGGACATATTTCAAGCAACAAATTTTAAGTACCATATCTAGAACAACATGCTTTCGTTATTACTCTTGAAAGAAAGAATAAAGAAATAAACTATTTTAACGTCCACGAGGCTAAAGATAGCTTATGGGATAGATTGCTTCTTCATCTGCTTGATGTATTCGGCCCTTTTTCTGTGAAGCTTCACAATAAATGCTCCCAGCTTCTCGACAAACCCCTCGCTAAATAGATTATCCCAAGAGCTAGCTGCTAGCATATCTCCATAACTTTCCCTGTTGTCTTTGAAGGCCTCACATTCTAAAATGAAATGTTTTTCTGTTTCCACTTTTCCGGAAGAACAAAAAATGCATACCTTTTCCTCCCACACTTCCTTTGGCCTTTTCCAGCGCCCTGTTTCCATAACAAAAGTTTTTATCTCTTCTCTATTTATGGGACACGCGTTCAAGCAAATACCCCATTTAATAAACCATTCGTTATTCTGTTGCATCCAAGTTTTTTTGCTCTTGCACAATCTATTATTAAAGACAACCTTAGGCCATCTACCCTCTTCCATTTGCTCATTTTTTTTTAAATACCTTATGACTCGCACCATAGCAATTCCTTCAATAGGAGTAGTCTATGTTTCACTTAACAAGATATCATAAGGAACTGCACTTTTAATCTTAAATTTGTTTGTAATCAAACATTTCTAAATTTTCTCAATTTGTCTCCATTGTATGTCAAAGGTACTGCTAGCCCATAGTTCATAACCATAGATAATCACCAGAATCACTATAAATAAATAAAGAACTGCTAGCCCACAGTTCACAACCATAGAGAATCACCAGAGTCACTATAAATAAATAAAGAAACGTAAATGTACATATATCCAATAAAATAACAAAATATATTTTTCAAAAATATTCATTTTTAGATTTAACAAAATAAAAACTTAGTTGACATGGTGTGTTTTTAACACTTATATGTCCCATGAGTCTAAAAGCCTAATAGATGATTGCAATTTTCATAAAACTTACCCATAAAAAAAGCAAATTACTTGTACATCGAGGATTGTTGACCAATTGTAATTGAAACTCTAGCAAAAATTCATTCAACTGTCGACTTTGATTTACAACAAATAATATGAAATTTGAGCCGAGCTACAACATAGACGATTTCACTTTTCATAAAACTTACTCATAAAAAAACAAATTACTTGTACATCGAGGATTGTTGATCAATTGTAATTGAAACTCTAGCAAAAATTCATTCAACTCCCGACTATAATTTACAACAAATAATGAAATTTGAGCTACAACATAGACAATTGTACCTTTCATAAAACTTACCCATAAAAAAACAAATTACTTGTACATGTG
>APFE030651571.1:14011-28230 GCA_000404065.3 Pinus taeda
TACATTTTTTTGTACTTATTTGTCTTTTATTATTTTTTATATTTAATTAAATAATATCAGTTATTAAATACATAATTTTCCTCATTCATATTATTTCATCAATAGAAACATTTTATTAATACACATCTTATATTTTTTTTTACTTTATATTTTTTTTTAATTTCATCTAAAATAAATATAATGATAAATATATATTTTTCTTCATTTAAAAACATTTTTAAATAACATTTCTTATATTTTTTATTCTAAATTACTTTTATTGTTTTTTTATTTTTAACTTTAAAGACATCTTGCTTTTACGTTAAGTCTTTATTATTTTTATTTTAATCTAATTATATTTAAACTAAACAGCCAACCTGTCTTTCTCTTCCTTCCTTAAAATTCCAGATTAAAAAACACATCACATTGGAATTCACAATTCCATTATAATAATATAAAATAAACAGATTCATCTTATATATCTGAGATGCACTGGCAACGCAGGAGTCACTCTGTAGTGAGAAGCGAGAGAGAAAAGAAGGGAAGGAAAGATGGCGGCTACAACCACTACTAAGCGGATGTTAAGTGAGATAGTGGACAGAATATCGCTGATAGATTCTCACGCCCACAACATTGTATCTCTAGATTCTCAATTTCCTTTTCTGCGATGCTTCTCAGAGGCCGAAGGTGAAGCTGCAAAGGATGTCAGCCATACCCTATCCTTTAAGGTACCTACTTGCATTTCTTTTGGGTTTAGGTTAGTTTTTAATGGCATGTATAATGGTTTTGTCATTTTTTATTTTGTTTAGAATTGGGTTTTTTTACTCAATTTCAAAAAATATATATGGATGGTTTAATTTAGTTTTTATGATATCTATAATGGTATTTGGATGATTTAGTTTAGTTTTTAATGGTATTGTCATCTTACATGTAGTTTTAATAATATGTATACTTTTTTATTTTGTTTGGAATTCTGAAATTTTTATTTTTTTTGGAATTCTGAAATTTTTGAGCTCTTTTCACTGAATTCCAATATATATCAGTTTAATTTCCAATGGTATGTATAATGGTTTAGGTTAGTTTTCAATAGTACCTATAATGGTATTGTTATATTTTGTTTGGAATTCTGAAAGTTTTGGGCTTTTTTCGCTCAATTCCAAAATAGATGAGTATTGCCATTTTAGTTTTCAAATGATATATTAATATGTATTATTATTTTTATTTGTTTAGAATTCTGAAATTTTTGGGTTTTTTTTATTCAATTTTATATATATAGATAGATAGATAGATAATGTCTCAAGCAGTTTTTCAGATCAAGATTGGAACCATAATTTGTGAAACCAAACCTTTCTACTTAATTATTAGATTACATTTTCAGAAACTTTAAATGATATAATATATATATATAGAAAATTATAAAAAAATTATAATGGTTAGTTAATATTCCCAAGTATTTGGAATTTAGATGTCTTGCTTTCTTCTTCTTTATTGTTGTAGCATCCAAACATTTTGATGACTAAAACCATATAGCATTCCTGATTGTACGACAATATCAAATTCATAATAAGAACTTTAAGGAAGCTTCAGGGAATGTTATTTTTGATCGATCATAACAGGAAACAGTTGTGCTGGGATTATTTCAGTAAAAGCATTGTTATTATTTATAATTTGGGACTATTTTAGTAAAAGCATTGTTATTATTGGGAATTTTAGTATGGATTTTGGATTGATAGTGAATCTATGTTTTGTTTGGACATTTTAAGAAAAATTCACCACCTCAAATCCTCTTTAATGGTTATCCAAAAAAAATAAAAAAAATGGGTTTGGTGTTTTATTGGGCAACTCCCCATATTATTAGTTAGATGGATTTTGGATGGATTATATTTTGGATTGATAATAAATAGATATTTTGTTTAGACACTCTAAGAAAAAATTCACACCTCAAATCCCAGTGACTGGTTACAAAAAAATAAGTTTGGTGTTCGATTGGGCCACTCCCATGGATCAATCAGAAATAAAATAAATAAAATTTATTGAAAAAGTAAGCTGTGTTGCTGAATCTGAAGAGGGTTCTTACAGAGCAATCAAAAAAATTATAATAACATACCAGGGAAAACGTTTGCGCTGAATCTCAAACAGCGTATTCGCCCATATTTTCGGAATTGCTTGACACGTGCCAAATAACACTTCCTGAAACTTAAACTTTGTAGCTGTAAATCGAAGTCCAAACCAATATGGGAAATTGTTGCGCTGATTCTCACGAATGATATTACCCTTGATCAATTGCTGGGCATGTGTTGAATAACACTTTATAAACCATAAACTTTGTACTTGTAGATGAAAGTTTGGAAGTCCACATTAAAAAATAGACAAATTCACTAATAAAATAATAAAGGAAACACTAGACACGCAGTACATGTAAATTTGAACGTCGTGGACCTGTTTCATCATTATATAGAGTTAGACATAGATTTATATTTTGCATTGTAAATTTAAAATTTGTAAGTCGTATACTGTAATATTATGCCTACAAATATAATTGTGACAAGAAAGACAAAACACTGTAGTTTTCTTATTAAGTCATCAAAATCAAAATGTGTTATATAGGTAGTAGCAATGCTAATGCCAAATAGAAATAGAAAATATAAAACAACTATAAGATAGTGGGTAGTTCATCAGTCATTATCATTAAAATGAGCATCATTGTCGTGGTTACCACTTCTCTCTTGTGTTGCATCCGCCTCCTTTGTATCCAATGTAATATTTGCATCTGTTGGTGTGGAGGATGACCCTTCAAAAGTATCACCATCAAAAGTGACAAACTCTAGCACTGGATCATTAAGGTCCAAGTTGGCCAATGCCAACTCAACATTGTTGTAAATAAGACGTAGGTTGATGTGCACATACACCATTGTCTCTAGCCTAGACTACTCAATCATTCTCTTCTTGACACTATACAAATTCCCATATGTGCTCCAATTCCTCTCGCAACAAGAGGATGAAGTCACCCGAGAGAGGAGCCTCATGGTTAACTACTGTAGAGGAGGGCTTGTTTCCCCATGAGTTTCCCACCAAGAATAGGGCTTCTTAGCCCCTCTGACTCTAATCACATCATAGCCTGCAAATCGTCTAGTTCAAGTGGAAAACTCTGCAAATGCACCTCCAACTTATCAAGGGATGCTCTATCTTGAAATATATACCTCAATGTGTCCTCCCTCCCCTATGAAATTTCACCATCCATGTGAAGAGGGAATTTGCGGGAAGGTCCACCAGCCACTAATGGTTGTAGTATTTTGGGTTCAATGAGTAAGCCAAAAAATGCAAAGGTGTGCAATTCATGTCCCATCTGCTGACAAGAATATCCTATATGGTGGTGAAGAAGGCATTTGATGATGTCTCATACCCAGGGCACTCACTCTGTAAAATAATGGTCCTCATGGACTCAACCATGGAATCACATCCCTCATAAACCTCTCCTAAGATGGGTTGGTATGTATTTGCAAATTGTAGCAACGCAATGATAGGGTTCATGATCTTAATAGTAAGATCTACCATCTTCCACCAAGCATCATCTAACATTGTGTCCTTGACTCTTTTTGAGGTTGTTTGCTCTATCTTTCTTCAAAAAGACCAAAACTCTGAAATAACCATGGCCCCAAGAGCAGTCTTGACCTCACTCAACCTCTTCAACATGATGAATGAAGAGGAAAACCATGTATCAGTAATCTTCAACAATGATAGATGGGTGTACTCCTTGTAGATTGTGAGGGAGTTTGTACGATTCTGTACAAAGTTGCGGATATGTCGTGCATCCTCAATAATACTTCCAATCTAGGACACATTAGAAGCAATAGTTTTAAGTGTTAAATTCAAAGAATGGACAATGCAAGGTGTCCAAAATACTTGTGGATATTTAGCTTCCACAATCATGCCAATAACCTTGCAAACGAATTCATTGTCTGTAATGATTTGCGAGGAAGAATTAACACCTACATCTTCAATAAATTTAATGAACAACTCACCAATATGTTGTGCATCCTTGTATTGTCAAAGTGCATCCACTGATTTAAAGAAAATTGGTCCAATCAAGGAAGACACCATGAAGTTGATGAGTGGGTGGCGTGCTAAAGTTGTCCATCCATTAGAAACAATACTAACCCCACATGTTGGCCATGTTGATTTAATAGGCTCAAAAATTTTGTCCACCTATTTCTTTGCCTTAGTCAACAATGTGGTTCTAAGCTTCTTTGACCCATGAGGCATATACTCTAATGGAGCCTCTTGAGTTAGAGCTCCGGACATCTCAAGAAATAAAGGTGAGCGTGCAACATTAAAGGATATGAAGTTAAAATAGAAAAAGCATGCAATGGTGATATCAAGCTCTTTTTGTCTCTCTTTCTGAAAAATATTTTCCACTAGACCAAGTGTCATTGCCTTTCTTTTTGTTGATTGACCCACACCCCCACCAAAACTCTCAAATGTAAATCTTTTGTTGCTTTTCTTCAAGAATGGAAAGGGACCATCATTCTTGTTTTTTAGATGATGTAGCCACCCTTGCCACACCAACATTGGCCTCTTTTTCCATTTCTTTCCTCTTAGCTAAAGATACATTTGCATGTGCTCCAATTCCACAACCCGGTAAGGCCAACAAATGAGCTTTCACATGGTAATAAGTGTTCTTGCAATGATTGTTGCAATAGTTGCATTTCCAAGTAACATTTTCTCCTCCCTACAACTTTCTATTTGGCCCTTGAGCTCTTGTGACATAATTACACAAGGGATATTTTCTTTCTTGTGCTTGTTTTCTTTCCAAATTTATTTTTCCCTCAACAATTGAAGTTTTTGTTGCAACCCCACTTTCAATAAAGGGAACACTTGAAAACCCTGATGAAATTGGAACAGGAGCGGAATCACTAATGGAGACATTCTTCCCCTTCCTTTGCCCCATCCCTACTGCCATTGATTGAGCCATGAATGTTGTAAAAAAATAAAGCAAAAATGCACAAACTTGTAAAAAAAATGGACATGCAAACTATTGTAGCAAAAATGCAAAAAATAGAAGAAAAATGCACTTACATGTTGCTTGAATCACCTCCAAAATTCTCCCAAACCCTTTTCTAGTTGCTCCCACACATCCACGGCAAGAGAGACACTCAAGAATGAGTGATAAATGGACCCAAATCCTACTGTAAGGGTTGCATGACACACTTTTTAGAAGCACACGTGTCCCGAAATTGGGACTCGCTGGCCCATCGAATTAGACTCGTGTGCCCATCGAATCCCACGTGCCAGGGCATGCTGGACTCGCGAAACAGACATGTGTCATAGACATTCATGTCTGATTCAAGGGATTTGAGACATGAGAGGGCAGAGGACGAATCTGGTTTCTTAGCTTGAAACTTTGTACCTGTAATGGAAGTTCACACCAAAAGATAAGAAAATTTAACTAATAAAATAAAAAGGAAACTATTGTGTTGAATTTTGAGAGGGTTCGTTACTCCTTACATATTAATCAAAATCAAGTTTAAAAAAAATGAAACTATTGCATGGCATCTCAAGTGTTGTATTTGTTCTTTTTTATGAAATTGCTCAACATGTTTTGAGTAACCCTTCATTAACCTTAAACTTTGAACTTGTAAATGTATGTCCACACGAAAAGGCCAGACCTGTGTCCTAGTGAGGCACTTATATTTCATTGTACAAACATGCACCCCATGTGGGCAAGTTAGTGTGAAAGGCGTATGTTAGAAATCCATGCACTCCAAGTTTGGTCTATGCTTTTAGCTAGAAAACATAAACACACTAAAAGTGCCTAAATTTAAACTTTTAGGCAACAGAAATTACATCGACAATTAGATCCATATAGTACACAAGATTTTATTGGGCTTTTTACCCACCATCTATGGGTGATACCCATACTGAAGAAATTTTATCCTGTATTGTTTTCAGCTAGTAGCTCCTTGCATCCACTAAATAACTTGATGAGCCACCATCTCTGCCACCTAAGTCCGCCATTATGTGCCCTAACCCATCTGTTAGGCTCGTATGTTTGAATTTGGGCCTTCCAACCCTAAAGGTATGGATTTCATTATGTATTTGGGTATTTTTGTTTACTTATCATGGAAACTTATAGGCATGGATTAGTGGTTGGATTTGGCAAAAAGAATGGGCTTGGTCTGTACTCTTGTCCCCTTGTCCAACTTAGTGGTTAACCTTGTATCCTAGTCCTGTGGGATCTCCTTTATTGGCTACTAGCTTTAGGAGTAACACTACATGGGAAATCCTAATCTTCGCTGCATTGTTACGCTTGCCAACACCAGATACATCACTCACCTCCGTTCATTATAACTCCTTTTCAAATATTTCCCATTCGGGTCCACATTTTTCCATTAAGTCCATGAGGCGTTAACCTCCCCCTCCCCTTGTCCACACTTTGGGTCGGGCCTGGAACGATGCTCCACAGGTTGATACAGCTAAAAATAAAGTTAAAAGCATAATTTGGCCACTTACAACAAGAAATGTACCATAAAATGCAAAATATGACTGAGACAAAAATTTAACACATGGGAAAAATCCAAACATGAGCTCTACCGCTTATCATGGTCATCACTCTTGTTCCTAGGGCCCCTATATGAGCCCCCTACATCATTAAGGAACCCATGATTTTCCCAACCCTTGGTGGGCAATGAAATTCTGATGCAAGCTAGCCTGCAATACCCAGAATCCTCCATCTCATGCGAGGTTAACCCTGCAATACCCAGAATCCTCCATTTCATGCATATACAAATTCATCTCAAAGAGTTTCTCAACACACGGCAATTTCATCATCTTTTGGTAAGTACTTGACTACAAACGACAATGATTATGAAACCATTTTTAATACACATCTATACACTTCATCCCAAACTTCCAATCATAACTTCCATTTAAACTCTCAAGCTTTCATTCATAAACATCACATATGACTTTTAGAACTGGGTTTCTCTTTACAATCAAAAGTCAACAAAATGTGCCCATGCTTTAAAAGTGCAATCTGCCAAATTCACACCACTGCATTCTGATATCGATGAGTTTTGGATAGAACTCTGTACTGCTACCATCATTTAAAATAACAAAGGATCCAACATTAACTTTGAACCAAGCATTGGATTCCATTCGCCGATCAAATTAACAAGGAGAATCTGCCACGCATATGCAACATATAATGTTACATAACTCTTTTTAAATCTGGAAATTACGCCGGTTTGGAACTATACCGCCACCGTCCCTATGCTGCCTTAACACACAAAGATTTATATATATCACATGAAATTCATTCAAAACCCATGTTAAAACTGCGCAATTCTCAAACTTTCGATTCACCAAAGCCAGTACACCATAATCCAATCTATGTTTGTCCACCCATGGTCGCCCACAAGAGAATTATTATAATTCCTCTGCCCATTCAATTGACAAATCAGAAAGGATAATCAATTCAACATACCTTACGCTGCCTTTTTATATGGATTTCGGTTCCGATGAGTGATATTGTTGTTCTCTAACTTTGAATCCAATAACGCACAGCTAGGTTCACAATTATAATAGTTACGCCTGCTAATTGCATGAATTATTGTTACAAACAGAAATACGCATAGCATTTATAAATTATGATTAAGAGCCTCCTCCTGTTAACACTTTTCTTTAGCGGCGACAGTTATATGTTAAAAGAAACGAACCAAACACAAAAGAAACAACAAAATGTGCAATACACAGTAAATCCAGTGGAGAATAGAAGGCGATTCCACTCTTTTTAATACACAGTGCAATCACTATTGAATGCATCCACCCATACTAATAGAATTTCATGGAATTCTTAAGAATACCGAGAGGAATTTTCATTCATAATCCTTCTGGCACGCTCCTCTCTCCCCTTGAGAGCTTAGCTGCCTCTTTATTTATAATAATAATGGATATGCTTTACATAGAGATTTAAACATAAAACCTTTAAAGCTCTACATGCAATGCATTCACCTGACAAAAGCATCTTGAGGCTTTATTCCATTTTTCTCTGTCCTAAAATAGAAAAGCCTCCTTATCACATAATGATCCACATCCATTCCTTTATGCCTAAAAGCTCTCCCTAATTCCTATTTCCTCATTTATTTATTTTGAGAATATCTAATTAAATCACACTTAAAAGCCTAAATATTAGACTGACTTGGAACTTAGGAAACTAATGCATGACCCCCTATATCTACTATTTACAATAATTTCCCTTGGGCTGAATGCTCCTGCATCATACACCCAACCTTAAAATTAATCATGATCTCCTGATCATGTGTTCGGATCTGTGTATGCCTGGATCCCATATCTTGTGTTGCAACTTTCCATTTGTCGCTGCTTCTATCTGTTGTTCTTCTCCAGGTCTCCACACTTTATGCTGCATCGCTCCACTAGCTGTACTTTCACAATCTGTCTCTATTTTCATTTTGTTGCTTCTGCTTCTTCTCTTTTGTTTCACTGCTGCTGGTCTCTTCCAGGATTCCTTCATCATCATCCGCCTCACCATTTCAATTTCTTTGTCTAATAGATTTTTTCCAGCATCTTCATTTAGACCTGTACTCACAAAACAATTGTTAGAAAAAAAAATATAAGGCTTCAGTGCCCCCATAATTTTGTTGCTGCCAGTGTTGTCTCAGCTGCCACCATAAATGTCACCCCACATGTTTCTCTAGCTGTCACTATGGATGTTGCTGCCTCCCAAACTTCCTATCCCTTTGCAACATTCCTTTGCTCATCATCTGCAATTTCATCAACATGCTGCAAATTAACTCCAACATAATCTCCCTCTTCTCTTTCGACCATCTTCAGAAATTGTCCATCATCCTCTTGATTGATTTTGGGAATCAAATCAAGTTCTTCAAATACTGTAGCTTCATCTTGTACTACTGTAGCAGCTCCAAAAATTTCTTCAGGACTCAGCACATCTTCACTAGCTTTCTCCTCAGCTTTCTCTGGCAACACTTCAGTATGTTGCTCTAAGTTTCTTCCCCACTCCTTAGGAGTAGAACTTGGAAACTTCACACAATTTTCCATATCGTCCTTAGTGATTGACCCATCATCAGCTCGTCCTTCTTTCTTTGCATCAATATCCTGATTAGATTCCTTCTTCTTCATCTCCTTCAGAGATCTTGTTATCTCATCATCAATTTGAACAGCCTTCAGATTCAACTCTTCTTGGACAAATTCTAAAGCTTGTTCATCTCCCTCTTCTGTACCTGCAAACATGTGCAACTCATTAGTTTTTAAATCACAAGACTTTTCATTCTTGACTGCTTCCTCCATTATTTCACCAATGGAAACCTCCTCTTCTAACTCAGCTGCTCTAGGTTCTTCCCGTCTCAACTGTACATCCATCATCTGCTCAAGCTTCCTCAGCTTCCCTGTTAACTGCATGCTTATCTGTAAATCTCTTTTCTGTTGTAGCCTCTGCCACTTCACTCTCTTCCTCATCAGCAAACCATGTCTCTGGTCTTTCACATTTTCCCATAACAACTCCATCAATAGCTCAAGATGAACTGCTATCTCAACTTTCTCTTTCTCATACTCTTCCTGAGTCAATTGTTGCCTTATGCCATTCGCCTTGGCATATTTCTTCTCTTTCCTACTGTGGCCTCTTTCTGAACCTCTGCTCTCTCCTTTATTACTTTCAATAGTCATCTCCTTCGCCATGAGTTCCTCACATATGAGTTGCATGAAGCCTCTACAACAACAAACTCTCTTACTGCCACTTACCTCACTAATCCTTCCCTCCGGATCTAGTCTTTTGGTAATCATTGGTCCTTTGCTGGAACCTTTCAAGCATCCTCTACTGCTCCTGTGGGCTTCTCTCATATGCAACTTTATTCAACCTCTGTTGAATCTTTAGGTTCTGCCACATTCACTTAGAATCCCTTACTGGACTCCTTTATCACTGTACTCTAGCTATGATCTACTTCTTCCCGCTGAGATTTCTTCACTATGCCTTTAATATCTTGCATGATCTTGTTTTACTTCCTCAACTTCACTGCATCTCTGTGCTGCAACATTCATCAGTTCCAAAAATCTAACATTCATTCATCACATGCAATTAACTTAACTAAAAAAAAAAATTGAATCTTCAAACAGAACTATTCTAGCTCTGATACCACCTAATGCAAGCCATCCTGCAATACCCAGAATCCTCCATCTCATGCGAGGTTAACCCTGCAATACCCAGAATCCTCCATTTCTTGCATATACAAATTCGTCTCAAACAGTTTCTCAACACACGGCAATTTCATCATCTTTTGGTAAGTACTTGACTACAAACGACAATGATTATGAAACCATTTTTAATACACATCTATACACTTCATCCCAAACTTCCAATCATAACTTCCATTTAAACTCTCAAGCTTTCATTCATAAACATCACATATGAATTTTGGAACTGGGTTTCTCTTTACAATCAAAGTCAACAAAATGTGCCCATGCTTTAAAAGTGCAATCTACCAAATTCACACCACTGCATTCTGATATCGATGAGTTTTGGATAGAACTCCATACTGCTACCATCATTTAAAATAACAAAGGATATAACATTAACTTTGAACCAAGCATTGGATTCCATTCACCAATCAAATTAACAAGGAGAACCTACCACGCATATGCAACATATAATGTTGCATAACTCTTTTTAAATCTAGAAATTATGCCGGTTTGGAACTATACCGCCACCGTCCCTACACTACCTTAACACACAAAGATTTATATATATCACATGAAATTCATTTACCTGACAAAAGCATCTTGAGGCTTTATTCCATTTTCTCTGTCTTAAAATAGAAAAGCCTCCTTATCACATAATGATCCACATCCATTCCTTTATGCCTAAAAGCTCTCCCTAATTCCTATTTTCTCATTTATTTATTTTGAGAATATCTAATTAAATCACACTTAAAAGCCTAAATATTAAACTGACTTGGAACTTAGGAAAATAATGCATGACCCCCTATATCTACTATTTACAATAATTTCCCTTGGGCTGAATGCTCCTGCATCAAATTCCAAACCGTAAGCGGCATTCGCTGCTATATCATTCACATCATGCTCTCATTCTCTAGAGCCCCGAGCAGTTATTAAAAAAAACGATAAAAGGCAAAAGGCATATGAAGAAGGGTGGAAAAAAAAAGGTCGGGGTATGTTATTTACCACAATTTATCCCTCCTACATCTATACACCCAAGTGTGGGCTTCACTCATTATATCTACCCTTGTATCATGACATGTGGCTTGGAGCCTTCCTTGTTGCCCCATTTTGTTCCACCACTATTTCACATGACACTTGCCATCTAACATATGTACCATGGACCTGTCACTCCTTTAGAGGTTGAAATGACCTAATAGGATCCTTGATTAACCTCCTTATTAAGCCTGAGGACACATGTACATTCTAAATCCCATTATGGAAGGGCATGCCACTATGAAGTACCCAATTGGTTCCATGATTTGTAAGCTCATTTGCTAAATTGCACTAATGAATTGTTGTACTAGAAGGCAAGGAGATGCATTGGATCTTATACAAGATAGCAGATGGGTCTTCATCTTGGGGTTTGGTCTCCCTATACAGGATCCAAGCCCTCTAGAGGGTATTAATGGCACTTATAAGGTGAGCTTTGAGAGCCATGGGCCTCCACTACAATAGATAGTAGATAGCCACACCATGGGATCATCAACACAACTTATTGTTTTCTCATGTCCCACTTGTTCAATGATGATGATGCACCTGAATCACCTTGCCTAGCTAGCTAACCACTTACACCACACACTTTGTCGTTGACCCACGGCCTATATGGGTTTTTGTCTCACCTAGGGAGACAAGGGAGGGATTGCATCATTATTCTAGCCCTTACAGATGGAACACCGACTTGTTCAATTCAATTACAGATGCATGAGGATGTTCTTAGTGTCCCCATGACCACTTGGGAGCACCACAAGTCATTTGCTTGGAGATTAAGGGGCCAACCCCCTTCATCACTCTTATTGGAGCCCTCATATTCATTATTGCACATGAAGGGCTTCATTTGGCCTTCCAACGACCCTTCTAGCTACTTTTCCATCATTTTAGCCATCTTGAGAGGTTAATTATCCATGTTATGGAGCTATTTGGTTGGATTGTCACCAGAATTATTGTTATTTTGCACATTACTTATTATAGGGGAACCCGATAGGCTAAATTAGGCTATTCAAACCCCTTAGAGGATTGTATAAAATATAAGAGAGGCATCCTCTCTCATTCATCATCACTTGGATTTGGGATATATCTTTTTAAAGATTTTGGACTTGCAATTTGTGGAATGATTTAGATGATTAAATGCTTTTTTATGTGTGGAATATTTCCGTTATCTTTCTTGGAGCTTCTATTTGGCAAGTTTATGGATGGATATACTCTTTTTTCCATGTAAGTGTTCTTTTTATGCGAATTTCATAATGTTTCATGTCTAATGTATGGAATGTTATGTCATGATTTGACTTGTGCCCTAAAAGTTAATGTGAATTTAAGAAATACTTTTAATCTTGGCTCATTGCATATGTTATTCATCCTAGCAAGAACAAATTTTCCTAGGGGTAGGTTATGCACCTTTTACCTTGAAACTCCATCAAATCTTGCATGTTGAAGTATAAAATTCTAAAGTTATCATGTAGTTGCATCCATTATTAATGAAGTTGCTTCTTTAGACCTCCTTTAATAGTGAAGTTCCCAAATCTTGATCATTTTGACTCCAATCTTCCCAATAGCCAGGCACTGGTCCTAGATCCTTGATGGTCAACCCTAAAACTACTTTTCTTTCACCTTTTCTTATTTTTCTGCCCTGACCCTAGAAGGCCAACTATGGCCTAACACGAATTGCATTAGAGAAATTTCCTTGGGGTGCAAATTGCTAGATTATTGTGTTTTCATTTTCTCTAATTGCCCTCAAATTTTCAAGAAAACCCCATTGCTAGTTTGAGAGAAATATCAAGCCCTAGCTCCTAAGCCGTTTATATTCTTCACCTTCCTAGTTAAAGGAATTTCTAGGGTCATTTTCTCTTGAAAACTCATTGGAAGTTCACCTTTCTTCAACCATTCCTTCTAATCCTTGCTTGTCCTAATCATATTGTTGATGATCACCCAAAATCCTAGGCCTCCCTTGTGATCCCAACCTTCGTATGATCTATATTTCACAAAACCTTAAGAGAGGTCCTTCTCCCTTTCTAGGAAACCTTGATCTAGGCATAATTCTTCTATTGAATATTCTTTCACCTAGATCTAAGCCTCTCTCCCTCAAACCTTTCTCGAAGATCCCTTCTTTCGCTTCTAAAACAAACAACCTATTATTCAAGCCTCTCCTTTGAATGGGCTTTGGAAATCATGTTGTACATTGTTATTGACCTCATCATTCTAGTGATTTCCACAATATTGGGACTCCTCCCATTGGTGAAAGTCTGTAAAGAGTAGGGGACATCGGGGAAAATTTTAAGAAACCCCCCGAAATCATATGTATAATAAATGGGCGAATCCCCATGGTACATATAGAAATGTACAAGCTATTTTTTTATTATGTAATATATATATATAATGTTTTGGCAAATCTTTTTTTTGAATTATTAAGTTTTGTTAAATCTTGGTGATTTTTTCACTAAATTATATTAAAACATTGTAAATTCATTGCAAATAGTGCTACTTCTCAACATAGTGTTTTGGTGGCTAAGTCAATGATGCTATGTTCAAAGTGTTCAACATCTTCACAAGTTAGATTTTGGCACTAAGTGAGATCAGCGCAACATCTTGGAAAAGTTCAAAGGACCATTAATCTATGTGAAAATATTTCCCTACCCACTTGTTTCAACTTTTGGGCATTTTCCCCACTTGGTGAGTTGTAGTAGGGTTGGTTTGGTGGCATTTGGGGGCAATTATATTGGTTAGGAGTTATTTTTTGAGATAAATGTCAAACCCTTATCGTGACTAGTACTAAAAATTAGTGTAGGTCAAATTGTTCCACCAAATAACTACAGATAATTAAATTAAAATTTTAAAAACCCTATACTAAAGAAATACATCTATAAAGATAATAATTAATAAAATATATTAAAAAGTTTATTATTATTATTATTTAAATAATAATAATTAAATACAATAATATTGTTTGTGGATGCATATTTGGGATTAGGTGGCCAATACAGACATGGTTTTCCTTTAGG
>APFE030651571.1:39923-64734 GCA_000404065.3 Pinus taeda
CTAGTAAGTAGTTTTTGCATGGTTGAGGAACTAGTGTTCTCAAGGAATACGTAGTTGGACCATTGGTTGTTTTTGGTATGTTGGAATTAATAGCATTGGCTTTTGCTATTATTTCCTAAGCAAACTAGGTAGGGACCATAGGGAAAGCCTATATAAACAGGGCTTGGGTGGTTCGTGAGACATATCTTCATATCTTCATAGTTCATTGAGAAGTGAATAGCTTGAGAGCTAATTATTTTTGTATTATGAACTGGATTTCCACTTGATTGATAATACATGGTTGGGGTTTTATGCTGGTGCTTTCCCCTGGATATATCTTGCGTTATGTGTGATTATTTCTCTTGATTAGTTATGCATTTTTCTACTTGATGTTGCTCATGAATTTGATTATGTTTCCGCTTAATGTTTTGTAGAAGTAGAACAAGTATTATGTTTTAGGACATTGCATATATCGGTTTGTTCTACAAGTGAAATTTCTACACCCTAGCCCTAGCTAGCAGCTTACCTTAAGAGGCAAAAAATCAAGTTGGAGAGGAAAAAAGTGAAATTTAAGATGGTTTTCAAGATGAACATCATCAACCATGCAACAAAAGGCCAGTGCCTTGATCTTGGGTGATGGAGTCTAGGGGATCGCTAAAGATGGTTAAACCTTGACAAAAGAGACAAGGAATAAGAAACCCTAGGTTTCAAACCCTATCTATCACTTTTACGAGGGAGAAAAGTCAATGGGGAGATCTAGTTTAAAGGTTCACCGATGGGATTGTCATTCACATTCTATAAGTGAGTAATGCATGCAATATTGTCATCAAGAGTCCATATAATACTTTCCAACCACAAATTTGCACATAGAATCCTTAAATAATCAATCATTCCATACAATAGCCACAAATAAAAATTATTTATCAAATATAAGGCACACTTACAAAATCGAATGCATGAACAAGTCCTTTATTGCTCCAAAATGACATCTATGAAGCCAAGAAATAGCTCCATTAGCAAAAATCCACCATAGATCACATCTCTACAAGATTCAAGTCACAATTCAGCTATGCCAAATTTCTCAAAGGGGGAAAAAAATGTCATAAGTCCTTTATTCTAAGTTACACGATATGGGGAAACGGGTATGGATACGAAATGTGACCTCTCCCCCCCTCCCCAAATTTTGGAAACAGGGAAACATGATATATTTATGTGTGTGTGTGTGTGTTAGGACATTTAAGAAATGTTATGTGCAATCATAAAGCATACATGATACAATATAATTTATTACAATATGATTAATTTGTCCAATGTCAATGCATAAACTATAAGTCTCTAAATTTAAATCACATTTACACATGAACAATCACATAATGAAAATAGCAATATCCAAAATCAGTCTTTATTATATATCCAAATTTCAAAATCAATCTTTATTATATGTATGAGGTTGCAAGTACTATAAAGACTAAAGAATAATAGTCTTCAATCTTCATCCTCGCCATCATAATCCTCATCAAAAATAGAAGCAGAAGCATGCTCAACAGTGGATGGTGGAGCTGAAGAAGATGATTGGCCAATTCCACTTCTAGTCTCCCGGTCCTCAATATTGAGGGAAACAAGATAGAGCTCCAAATCATGACCTTTGGGATCCACATCCCATTATTTAGATGGGAAACTGCTATATTCTGGACCCCTACGAGATGCAAGGCGAAGGTTAAAGTGCACATAAACAAGATCATTTGCCTTCTGTGAGCCCAACTTGTTGCACTTCACAGAATGAATTAAACCATAGGTGCTCCAATTCCTTTATGTCGATGAAGAACTTGCCACTTGCGAAAGAACATGAATGGAAAGGTTTTGCAAGTGTACAACATTTTCTCCATGAAAAATCCACCACCTAAGTGGATTCATGGTGTTTCTCTCCTCCAAAGCTGATATATATGAATAATCATCTAATCCTGCAGCAAAACTGGAAAATTCTTTCTTCGGTTTTGAGTCCTAGAACTAATGAAGAAAATAAGTATATGTCTCATGTACCATTTGCAAATGTTGTAGGCAATTTCATGTATGCGATGATATCTACAAGACTTGTCATTTCACATGCATTTGGAGTTGTCAATAGGTTCATGGAAAATCCATGTGAAGAACATTGGCGAGCAGTGAAATGGGTGCTTCGATATTTAAGAGGCACAAGTGACCATTGCAGCATCTTTAATGGTAGTGAAGGATCAGTCTGCGGATATGTGGATGCTGATTATGCAGGTGATTTGGAAAAAAGGAGATCTACAGGTTATGTCTTTACTCTTGCATGTGGAGCAATTAGTTAGATGTCAAAGCTTCAAGAAACAGTTGCACTGTCCACTACCGAAGCCGAGTATATAGCTGCTTCAGATGCCAGTAAAGAAGCAATCTGGTTAAAGGGTATACTTGATGAGATTGGAAGGATGCAGAAGAGAGTGAATGTATTATGTGATAGTCAAAGTGTTATTCACTTGGCAACAAACCCAACTTATCACAGCAAGACCAAGCACATTGATGTAAGGTATCATTTTCTGAGACGTGATCGAAGGCGGAAAAGTAGCTCTCAAGAAGGTCCATATGTAAGAGAATTGTGCAGACATATTCACGAAGCCAGTTATAGTAGAGAAGTTGCGATGGTGTTTGGATTCTCTTAGCTTGTAGAAGAGATGATGAATGGGCATGGGCAAGGGATTAGGAAAATTGTTATCAAGGTGGAGTTTGTTGAAATGTGACAACAAGACATGTAATTATGGGCAAAAATCTTAGTAATTACTACCAGTTAGTTTTGTAAATTAGTTTTGTAACGAGATTGCTAACTAATAGCAGTTATGTAATGGAGGAGAGACTCTTATAAAACTGGTGAATGCCAGAGAGAATGTAATAATGGAGAATCATTATTGATTAAATAAAGATCCAATCCTTTGCCCCATGGATGTTTCCTTTGACACATTGTCAAGGTTTTACCACATAAAAATTGTGTTTACTTGTGTGTGTATATTTCAATTTCATTTAGTTTCTTTTCCTTTCTTTCTTTTTTAATGAATTGATTAGAACAACACAAGGGGGGTTAACCAAGCACCCTATTAGGTGGTTTCTTCTTCTAAAGGGGGTGGTATGTTCACGGTACATCCTTCAAATGGTGGTGGCATGTGATAAAATGATGGAATGGAGTAGGGGATGAAGGGGGACAACCTAGGCCACATGCCATCGTACAATGGTAGTTAATAAAAGGGAAGCCCACACATGGGTAAATGATGTGTAGGAGAGAGAAATCTTGGTACATGAGTTACCTCAACCTTGATTTTTCCACCCTTCTTCGTATTCCTTTTGTATTTTATGATTTTCTTTGGTTAATTTCTCGGGGCTCAAAGGAATGAGAGCATGATGTGCAAAGTATAGTAGTGGATACCCTCTTTTAGGTGGCGCAGGCTGCATCTCATCGCCCACCAGGGGTTGGGACAATCATGGGTTCCTGAATGATAAAGGAGGCTCATCTAGAGCCTATAGGAACCAGGGTGATGGCTATGGAAGGGGGTAGCACTCATGTAATGGCTTTTGCCACGTGCTAAATGTGTTTGTTTCGACTATCTTTTTCATTTTGTGGTACAATTTCTGGTTGAATGTAGCCAATTATGATTTTTCTTTTCTTTTTAGCTGCATCAACCTTCGGGCATCATTCTAGGCTCAACCCAAGGTGTGGGCAAAGGGAAGGGGAAGACTAACCCTATGTGGACCCAATGAAGGAATGTGGACCTAGGTGGGAGGATAGATGAATGGGGTTGTAATGAGTGGAAGGGGAGTGATATATGTGGATCTGGAAGCAAGACCAAGCAACCAAAATAAGTGTTTCCCATGCAGTACCATCCCTAAAACCCAAAGATTAGTAAAAGAGATCCCACGGGACTAGGGTTCAAACTTAACATCCCAAAAGAGACCTAGGGGACAAGACCACAAACCTAGTCCACTCTTTCCACCGAATCCCCACATTAATCCATGCCCAAGGGTTTCCATGATAATTAAACTAAAATACTCAATTACCAAATGAAAAAGCATACCTTTAGGTTTGGGAGGCCCACCTTCAAACATATGATCATGACTGATAGTTGAGGGACCACATGGTTGGCTCAGGTGGCGGAGAAATGACACAATGGGCTATTTGGCGTTTGCAAGGCACTGCCTACTGTCGGTTAAGAACCATCATGGAGAAAAAATTTCCCCACCCACAAATGGTGGGTAAGAGATCCAACTCCACCCACATCTCCTAAAACTGCGGGTACAACACCGAGAGTCTCCACTAACCTCCTCATATAGTAACTCAAATACTGGGGCATTACATTTTACCCCACCTTGTTCCAACCACCTTCTTGGTTTTCTATCTTATGCATTTTGTGGTTAGCTGGTTGTTCATCCTTGCCCTCATTATATTGTTTTCTTTCTGTCTTTTCGTTCTTTTTTTAAAATGATAGTCTTTCATCAAACGATTAGGAGAAAAACATGCAAAACAATTGTTGGCCGACCTTTAAAATTGCCCATATTGGGGATGTTGTCAAAGGTGATGTATTCAAAAGGGAAAATTGTTTTGCCTCAGTAACTCCCTTTTTTGATACCAACTTAATTCCAAATACAATATTTGCACTAAGCCCATTAATGGCTCCTTTCTCTTCTCCATGAAGACTAGGAATATAACACAGCTTGCACACACAAAAATAATGTTTTTGTTTTTTCCCATATAAGATTTCTTTCATTTGTTCCCCGATGATTCCTATACCTAAGAAACAAAATGTCTTTACTTCAAATGTTAATTCAACTAGGATGAGTTGCTTTTCAAAATCATATGAAAGTTGCATTTAGAACTATTTTAGTTTGTTTTCTTGTCCCAGCCTTGAATGCTAGGGAGTTCTTTAGAAGGGAAAACTAGGTACATGACACTTGTGCATTTGTAGTAAACAGTTACATATGACATCTTAAATATCTACACTTTTTTTTCTTATTCATTTTTTTAAAAATAGTTACTGCTTCCTGGCTGGAAGATTATTTGCATGCTCATAGGAGGAGAATAAACTATTTATGAAATTTTAAAAATCTACACTTTTTTTTCTTATTCATTATTTTTTAAAATAGTTATTGCTTCCTGGCTGGAAGTTTATTTGCATGAGGAGAATAAACTATTTTCTTACCATTGTCTGTACTTCTTCTGTATTTCTTTCTTATAAATGATGGTATTTCTATGGTGGACAGAGAAGTATACGGGAAATTGCAAGGCTTTACAATTGTGAGGCGACATTAGAGGGTATTGAGGCATGCCGCAGTTCTTTGGGGATAGAGAGTATTTTCTTAAAGTGCTTTGGTGCTGCCAATATTTCTACAGTGCTCATTGATGATGGAATTCACTTTGATAAAATGTATCCTGTTGGCTGGCATAAGAACTATGTCCCAAATGTGGGTAGGATTTTAAGGATCGAGACTGTTGCTGAGGCGATCCTTAATCAGGTACGATATCTCTTTAATTCTATGCCATAAGTATTGAGACATTTTTTACAGGAATATATATATATAAAAGAAGCCATTGCAGCTATGGCTAAGAAGCCTATTGTAAGACCTGTGGACAACCACTATTATCCATCTGTAGCATGAGAAAGCACATTATATTCTTTAGAGATAAGTTGACAATCCATTGAACTTACAAATTGAATTTTGTGGCAGGATCCACCGGATGGTACAACATGGTCACTAGAGAGGTTCGTTCAGCTGTTTCAGTCGACATTGAAATCATATCCTTAAGAGAGATTCTTTCCATTTTTTCTCACATTTCATACCTTGTCTACTTGAATGGAAACTAAGAAGTACATTAATTTCTTGGGTACACATTTTTTTACTACATCTTTCTTTACGCATGCCAAGGGCGTTGTTGCCTTTAAGAGTATAGATGTTTATCGCAACGGTCTTAATATAAATCCATTGGTGAAAAGTCAAGTGGCAGGAGATGGTCTTTACGAAGATTTATACGGTAAGCCTATACGAGGATTTTGATTATATTCTGTGAGGTTGTGTGAGGTTGTCTGATTTGATATAGAATCAAGAACATGTAAACCTTTCTTATTTTTTTGAATGAAAAGTTTAGTTTTTCTCGTCTGAAAAAAATTCCTCAATGGTGCACTTGTTCCTCCAATTGGCGTCTTGACTAAACCATTTTATGGTGATGAATGTTTTAACATTATGATGTTAAGTTAATTTTAATCTAACTGATATGTTAAGTTTTTAGTAGTAATTGATGGCTTTGGATTTACGAGTTATGTTTCAGCCAGGAAGCCTGTACGCATTAGTAACAAAAGCTTCATGGACTACATCTTTACACTCAGCTTGGAAGTGGCCGCATCTTTTGATTGTCCCATGCAAATACATACAGGGTAATTTTTGCTTTTGTTTCATGATAATTAAACATTTCCTGCCGTTATTTTCCATCTGAATTAAGCTTTCCTCGTGAGTTTCTAATACGAACTGCTGCGTCGGTTGTTTCTAGATTTTTATATTACATTTCACTGGGGAAGGCTGGCCTGTATTTAAGCTACACATTTGGATATGGATATTGTCAATCCTGCTTAAATCACCAACTGGACTTCACAACATACAAATGTTGCATAGAAGACTACTCTACCTGACTTCTTGGCTATAGCTTTTCTGTAGTGAAGCCATTTTTATATCTCAGTGAGAAATCATACTCTACCTGACTTTTTGGCTATAGCTTTTCTGTAGTGAAGCCATTTTTATATCTCAGTGAGAAATCATTCTCTTGTTATAGTACACCAACCCACCCCATTTTCTTAGGATGCAAGGAAAAAAACAAAAAAAAAAATTATAATAACGATGCAATCTTAAGGAAAACACAAAAAGTTACCCGAAGAAAAAAAAAAAAAAAATTTAACTCTTTTTTTTCTTACAATGCAATCAGATTGCATCTTAAGAAAAAAAGTTAATTTGGCTGACAATCCAATATTTGGACTCTTTGGTTGCAACTGCCCTTGATAATTCCTCTTACTACTCTTGACAAAATATAATTACAATATCATTAATCTTCCTTTATTAGGTCATGAACCTTTCTTCATTACATTATTATATAGCTTCAATATTATTCCCATCTACTTTTCCTTTTAGCTGGAAAAATATTTATATAAATACGGTTGCAGTACAGTTTACTGTACTGTTGCAGGACCTTCAGCTGATCACCTTTGATTGTAGATATGTAAGGAAACTTGTTTCCATTCATCAAATATTAGCCATAAATACTTATTAGATTTTTAAAAAGTCTTGCCAACCAATGTTACATTTATTGTTATTGGCAATTTATTGCCAGTAGTCCAAAAGTTAAATTATCAACAATATTGTGGAAAATATAGGAAATTATCATAAAACTTCAAAAAATACAAAATAATCATTCTTTTCAAATTTTTATTCTTTTGAAGAAATATCAACATCAAACAAACATGTTATCACAGAAATATGAAAATAAAACTGCAATATAAAATGTATAAGATATCAAGTGGTATATCAATCATTGATAGTAGATATTGAAATATGTTGATTTTCCACCAAATTCTGTCACTGCTTATATGAACAATCTGAAACTAACTTTCTTTCATCAAAACACAAAATTTCTTAACACTTCTACGCAATGGAATAAACACAGTCACACAATTTACACAATACTTTTTCATGGGAAACTCAATTGGGAAAGCCCCTTCTTTGTTGTAGTACTTTTATTGATAGAGGCTGAGCAATTTGATTTCTTACAAGGCAAGCAGTGAGCCAAAGAACACACTTGTCCTTACGCTATACTAGCTGGAAACACTCTGCAAACACTCAACCTCTGCTCACTTGCTTCCTTATGCTGAGATAGACCCTATTTCCTTGCCCACAAGATGCCTATTTCCTAGTGCAAGAGGCTCCCTATTACTTAGGGGTCAACTCCTATTTCCTAGCGCAAATCTACAACAAGGAAGCTCTTTGCAAACTATGTATTGGCTCCTCCAAAATGCATTGCCTCAACAAAGAAATCTCTCACACACAAACTTGTGCAAGACAATAATGATACAACTTGTGCCTTCATCCTCCTTTTATCAGTTCCATCCATGCTAAAATTAGGCAATTAACCAATTTAGAACAACAGTTGTGGTTGACTAGTCACTGAGTTGGAACTGAACTCTGTCCTATCATAACTTGGAGTTATAACTTGTCCTTGCCTCAATCGAAACTTAAGCTCCCAACTCGTCCTATTCCAAACTCAAACCACCACTTGAAGGCCCACATAACTGACCCTTCAACACCTCACATGAAATATCCATCTCCACAAACTTGTACATGGTCAAAGGAAAGACAAACACGGTCTTTTTGGCTAAGGCACGAGCCATATGACCTTCTTTTGCTACAACTTTCAACAAAATATGATATTTGTCTTGTGTCATAAGTCTTGACAAGATAATACAGAATCACATTAAAACAAAACTAAATGTATCTCATGAGATGATCATCATGAGGCATCTAGATACTATAACAATCCGATAATATAATGCACTAAGAAGATGTGGCCAAGGATTATGTTTCCCTAGCCCTTGAGAAGCTTGGGGTTCCCATGAAATTCCTCAGTTTCTCACTCTAATCTCTTTTTCTAGAAGTATCAAGAATTGAGTTCATTGCAGGAAGGACAATGTCTAGGGTAGCTATAGGGAAAATATCCATGTCATGCCTTGGGATTTGTTGAATTATGTAGCTATGAAAAGTCTTCTAGCTTGGCATCTTAGTTGGAAGACTTCAAATTGCTTCTTTTAGGGGCTTGCATGTTTATGGCTTCTTTCTTATTTTTAGGAAAAGAAGGCCTAACTCTAATAAAAAGTTAATTTATTTAAGTAACTTATTTTTTGGTAACTTGGATGATAATCTTAGTCTTCAATCTAAGCTTAATGAAGTTGAGCCTAAGAAAGAGGTTAAGACACAATTTTTCATTTGAGAACTTGAGCAAGTGAGTTACCCAAGAGATAGACTTGGCTTGACTAAGGAGAAAAGAGAAATTTGTTGGAGCCAAATAATCCAACACCATACATATCTATCTCGCAATTGATTTTGTTGCGAATAAGCTCGAGATCAGGCACCATCCTATGAGTACAATTACATGTTAGTTTTTGTAGCATCAGATGTGTTCCAGCCACGAAATTTGGTGGACGGTCTAGAATACATGAGATCTCCAAAACCTAGAAATTGTTCTGAAAATTCTACCTAGAAGTGTCTCAATTATATTATTAACTATTTTTTAAATATTTCTTAAGTCTAAACTTAGGGAATATGGTTAATTAATCAATATTAATTGAGATAAGGTAAGAATCATCTAGAAACTCACAAGGATCGATCCAGAGATGATCCTAGTCATTTATTAAGTTCTAATCTTGGTCGTTGGTGCTCCAACAGTAGATTATAAAATGAGGTCAAAGTGGTGATGGAGAATACACTAGTGCAGATACTCAGTTGCCCAGGTAGTTCGATTTTCTCAGTAGTAGTAGCTCAGAAGAGAAGATAGAGCCATAGGGTGAGTAGTAGGGGGAAGAGGAGGGAAGAAACATTTCGGGAGGAATATTTCTAGTCTTCGGAAGAGGCAAAGGAAGGAAGTTTGAAATTCTCAAAGGGTTGGCGTAAGCTCTGATAAGAGGGTGATGTAGGGAGCTCGGCGCAGAGGTTAGGGATGCAATTTCAAAGACAGAAAATCGTTGTGGGGTGAGATAAAATTCTCACAATAATCTTGTTAGTATTTCCCTCATTTTAGATTGTTAGTTGGGCATCTAAATTATTGTACTCAGAATTGTTGTTGAAGAATAATAATAAAACCCTCATTTGTTGCACTGGTTTTCCCACATTGGGTTTTTCTGGGGACAATTGTCCAAAAATAACCGTGTCAAAATTCTTGTGTGTGTGCTAGAATTTCTCAATTTTCAGTATTTTATTTTCTGCAATATTTATATGGTGAAAATTGCAGTTGTGATTTTATTCGTTGTTTGTCATAGCAAATAAACTGCATAATTAAATTTTAGTTAGAACAATAATTTCTAGTTGCTGAAATAGATAAAAATTTCACATGGTATGAGAGCCAAGGTTGATTAGTCAGAAAGCTCAAGAATGAAAATTCGAGAATCCCACCCGAATCTACTATTGTAGCAACTGATTAAACTTCTCCTATTTGTTAACTACTGAACCAATTATTTACTACTTCCTACAACAAATATCGAAGCTAATACAACTACAGCCTTCACTTAATTAATTAATTTTCCCAAAACAAGACCAGAACAATAGAGAAAGATACACACAAGTGATAGTATTTTTTGGAAAAATATCCCTGAAAAAGCCCAATGCAGGAAAACCAGTGTAGCAGCTCTTGGGTTTTTATTATTATGTAGTAATTTTCTGAAAACAACTTTAGATGCCCTCCCAACAATCCAATTACAGAGAAATACAACTGGCAAAATAAATTTGTGAGATTACCTCACTCTACCTGACAAGTCCCGGTTGATTCGATAGCTGAACCAACGTGTCCCCAGATATTTTTGCAATGCCCCTGCATGGGCCCTGCATTAGCCTCTAAGGCTCTGCCTCTGCTCTGTGTTGTGTCAATTTTCTCTCCTAGATCTCTGACATCAACCCTCTTGGCTCAAACGTCAAACCCCAACAAATTTTCGGACTTCTACTCGAACAAATTTTCAGACTTCTACTATGTTGCCCACATTTTTGCATTCAAGAGTAGGTTGGTCAGGATGATATGCCTATGGGAGAATACTTTCGGCAGTAGCAGTCTGTGGGGGATGATTTTTGAGTTGCGTTGTCCTTCCAAGATTTTTTCCATCTCAAGAAAAATGACAAGGGCAAAGGCGCAGGGGACTCACACATGTAGAATTCAGAGCTGCAGCGTACTATTAGGAGGATGTATCTCCTCACTTTTGATGGCTCATCCAAATGCACAGCTAAGGCATGGGTAGAGAAGCTAGACACATATTTTCAGCTTAGCCAGATGACTGAGGTGGAAGCCATTAAAATGGATACTTTTCACTTGGAAGGAGAAACACATGATTGATGGGTCCATGTGTTGACCATGCTAGGGCATGACATGTTGAATTCCTACAAGGAATTCACACGAAGGGTTGTGGAGCGTTTTGATAGGAGGGATCCAAAGGCACATTTCAGAGAGCTGACACAACTCAGAGAGACAAGTAGAACAAAGCACTAGATATCTGAGTTTTTAAGGTTATTAGTGATGGTGTCAGACTTTTTAGGTGCCAGGAGGGTCTATACGTTTGTTGAGGGCTTGGTTGAGCCTCCACATGGACAAGTGAGATCCCACAGGCCCACCACTTTATAGGAGAAAGTATCTTGTGCTAAGGATTTGTAGGATGCAATTCCCAAGACCAGGGCACTAGTTCCAGTAGAGTCCCCCTTCCCACAAAGGGGTCATGACACTAAGCCTTTGCCACAGTGAGACATTTAGGGGCATGGGTAGTTAGACGATGAGATCCAAAGAGAGCTCCGTAGGAGGAAGTTGTGCTTCACTTTCTAGGAGCCATGGGCACTAGGGTACATATGTACCAAGGGTAAGGCACACTACATAGAGGTGTTTTCTAATAGTGAGCCGGAGGTTGATGTGGAGCAAGAGGTAGGCGGTGGTGATGATGAGCCATAGATGATAGGAGGAGGAGGGAAAGGCCCACCACCCCAACCAAGAGGGGCTCCTTTCTTACCTGCAGCAATAGTTATCGCCTCACTTTGGGGAGCACCAAAGTACCTTACTCTAAGGATCAAGGGCATGGTATAGGGACAACGTGTCTCAGTGCTAGTAGACAGTGGGGCAACCCACTATTTCGTAGATGCTCAAATGGTGGAGAGGAGAGGCATATGCACGCAGCCCTTTGAAGGCTTCTTCGTCTTGGTGCTAGGAGATAGTACCATGCAGTGTACTAGATATGTTCTTGGGATGACAGTGGTGATGGGGAGATATTTGATGATGAACCATTTCTTGTGGTTGACATTCTAGACACCAATGTGGTGCTTGGTGTTTAGTGGCTCTATTCTTTAGGGAGTGTTAAAACTAATTGGCAGGAATTGGAGATGGAGTTCATAGGGCCAGATGGGAAGTCGGTTTTGTTGGGAGTCATGCACTCATATCCCCCACAGACAATGTCAGCCCACAGGATGGAAGCAAACTTGAGACATGGGGATATAGAGTGGGTTCTAGAGCTCAAGATATCTGATGTGAGGGGTGGGCCCAAACCACCATCACCAGATGTCCACGCCATTCTAGACAGGTACAAAATAGTATTTGGAGACATCCCACCAAGGTGGCCACCTAAGTGGGCATTTGAGCACAGTATTGAGTTAGATCTAGGGGTACAGGTAGCTGTCACTACCCCATACAGGCATCCCAAGGCCTATTGGGATGAGATTGAGTGAGCTATCTAGGAGTTTCTCACATTGGGGCACATTAGGCCTAGCTCTAGTCCCTTCACTTCATCAGTGATTTTGGGAAAGAAGAAGGATGGTACATTGCAAATGTGCATTAACTATCGAGCTCTTAAAATAGAATACATTGAAGAAACAGTAACCCATCCCCCGCATAGATGAGCTTAGAGGAGCCAAGTACTTCTCTAAGATTACTTACATTTGGGGTACCATCAGATTTGGGTGATGGATTAGGATATGATTAAGACAATTTTCAGGTTTCATTATGGCCATTTTGAGTTCTTGGTTATGCCTTTTGGGCTAACCAACGCACCTGCTACTTTCTAGTCTTGCATTATGTTCCGCAAGTAGTTGCACAGGTTTGTGTTGGTGTTCTTTGACGACATATTGATTTACAGTAGGACATGGTAGGAGCACCTACATAATATAGAGGGGGTGCTTCATATTTTAGATGGGCAACAACTTTATGCGATGTGAAATTTTCATCTATTACAGCAACTGGAAATTATTCTCCTAACTGTAAATTTAATTATGCAGTTTATTTTATACGACAAACAATGAATAAAATCACAACTATAATTTTCACTATAAAAATTATGTGGAAAAATAAAATGCTGGAAATTGAGAAATTCTAGCACATAGACAAAAATTTAACACAATTGTTTTTGGACAATTGTCCTCGAAAAAACCCAATGCGAGAAAACCGATGTAGCAGATGAGTGTTTTATTATTATTCTTCAACAACAATCTGAGTACAATAATTTGGATGCTCTACTAGCAATCCAATCTGAGAAAACAATACTAGCAAAAATTTTGTGAGAATTTTCCCTCATCCCACAGCTAATTTTTGTCCCCGAAACTGCCTCCCTAGCCACATGCAGATCCTTCTGCATCAACCTCTACGTAGTGCTTGTGTAGACTCTATTGTGGCTACCTCCGAAAATATCTGAAATCAACAATTTTGTCTTTCTCTAGCTTTGGAACTGACTCACTAGATTATTTAACCAAGATCCCAACCACGAGCTGCTGAATCACTAGTTCCTCTAGCTAGATTAAATTGTTTTGTTCCTATGCTTGCACAATCCTTATGTAGACCCTCCAAGAATTTCACACTCCCTCTCATTGGCTCTCTCGGAACTGGAATACTTCCTTCGGAAATGTTGCTGACCTCCTCTACCACCTGCTACTCACCCTCTGGCTCTATCTTCTCTGTTGAGTCTCTGCTACCGATAAAATCAAACTGCCTAGGCAACTAATTATCTGCATTAGTGTCTGATGATTAAATTAGACCTGTCAAAGGCTTATGATCGTTTAAGCTGGAATTATTTGGGAAAAGTCCTGGAGAGCTTCGGCTTTTGTAGGAGGTGGATTGACTGGATTCATAGTTTGATCTCCTCCCCAAGTTTTTCCATCATGGTGAATGGGATTCCCTCGAAAACTTTCTCTGCCACTAGAGGTCTTCGTCAGGGTGATCCTTTGTCCCCCTTTCTGTTCATTTTAGTTGCTGAAGGTCTGGGTAGGTTCATCAAGAAAGAAAGAGAAGCAGGTAAAATCAAAGGTCTTAAGCTCTGGGGAAATAATCTCTGTCTAACTCATCAGCAATTTGTAGATGATATCATGTTGTTTGGAGAGCCAACAATCAAAGAGGTTAAACACCTCCGTAGAATCCTGGATCTTTTTGCGGAAGCTTCTGGTCTGGAAATTAATAGGGATAAATCTTGTGTCTTCATATTTAACGCTGTGGATCAGGTCAAAGCTCATCTTACAAGACTCTTGGGTTTCAGGAGGGGTGAACTTCCTACTAAATACCTGGGCAACATTTTGGACTTTACCTCCAAAAATATGAAAAATTGGCAAGGAATTATAGATAAGCTCAGCAATAAGGTGGCAAATTGGGCCTTCAGAACGTTAAATATAGCCGGTCGAATAGTTTTGGCAAAAACTGTCCTTCAAGCTATCCCTGTCTACCCTTTATCAATTATGGCTGCCCCCATAGGTATTTGTGTAAGGATAAGAGAGATCATTAGAAATTTTATATGGAGAGGGGCAGATCAGAAGAAAAAATGGGCCTTAGTTTCCTGGTGTCAATTAACGGAAAGAAAGGAGAAAGGGGGTCTGGGGTTGAGGGACCCTGAGACTCTCAATAAGGTGTTGGGAGAAAAACTCTGGTGGAGATGGCTTAGGGGGGGAAATGATCTGTGGAAAACTATATGGAAAGAAAAATATAATATGCCTGAGTCAGCAGTAGAAATATTAAAGCGAAAGGATACCCCCAGAGGATCTTCGGTCTGGGACTTTGCTCGTCTCAACAGGGATTTGGTAGAAAAACATTCTTTCTGGGAGATTAGGGGTGGCGAGGAAGCTAACTTCTGGGAGGATAAATGGCATCAGAAGGCAAGACTAAGCTCCATTCAGGGCCTACAACAGGTCCGTGACAGAATTGGAAGAGATAGACCTCTCGTCAGGGACTATTGGAAAGTTAATGACCCAGATGAAAATTGGAGGACTTGGGTGGATCTATCGGAGTGGGAAGGAGAGTTCAGCTCGGACCAAAAAGCTGTCTTCAGGAAGGAGGTGGAGTCAAGAAAGATTAAAGCCCGCAATGGCAGGGATATTCTCCATTGGGGAAATTCTATGAAGGGCTCATTCACTACTAAGGAGGCCTACTTCCTAACCTCAGATCAATCTGGAAACGATCCAATCTCCGACTGGAGAATAGTTTGGGAAAGAAATTGGTGGCTGAAAGTCTCCATTTTTTTCTGGTTAGCTTCAAAAAACAAAATCCTCACCTGGGATCGATTCAAAAGAAAGGTTTTAATGGCCCATCGAGATGCTACTTGTGTAATTCGGAAGGGGAAACTAGAGATCATCTACTACTCCATTTCCCCTTTGCCAAGACCCTGTGGATAAACACCAAAAGATCTTTTGGTAAGCCTGAAAATGCCCCTCGCGAATTCAATGATGCGGTCTTCCAATGGAATAAGGAAGTCTATCAATGTAAAGTTGTCAGGCGTGCTTGGGACCTCATCTCTGGATTCTCCCTCTGGATGATCTGGAAGGAGAGGAATCGCAAGATATTCCAGAACTCTGCAATGGAGCCGGAAGTCATTTGGGGAAAAGCAATTAAGCTTCTCCGCGAAACAATCTTGGCGGATAAGTGGGTTATGGAAGATTGGAAGGCCAACCCGATGGAGGAAGAAATCCTGAACAGATTAAATTTAAAATTCGAAATGGTTTTTCATAAGCAGAATCCCCATCATGAGATGCGGTCAAACAGCCCAGATAAATTCTACTATCCTAAAGTCAATTTCATTAAATTGAATTTCGATGGGGCCTCTAAGGGGAACCCAGGTGAAGCTGGCTTTGGTGGCATCTTCAGGGACAGCAGTAATCAGGTGAGATGGATTTTTGCTGAGTGGGGGGGGGAGATGACTAATAATGAGGCAGAGTTTTGGGCTCTGCACCAAGGCTTACGAATTGCGGTCAGAAATGGATACTCCAACCTTGAAATCACAGGGGACTCTCAGATCGCGGTGGAGATGTTGAAAAAACTTTGTAATGGCCGAAATTGGGAAAAAGTCTCGAGTAGTTGGCGATCAGCAGGAATAGTCCAGGAAATAGCAGAGCTCTTGCCTCGCATTGAGTATAAGGTGATCAACCATGTGAGGCAGAAAGGAAACCAGGCGGCTGACTTCCTGGCGAACTGGGAATGCAGAGGCCGTGGCAGCTCGGTGGATGTCCAATGGAGAGCGGTGTGCGGGCATCAGGAATGGTCTGACCTGGCAACCATCATCAAGGCAGATCATGACCAAGCCACTGGTAGAGGAGTGGAGTGCGATAAGCTGGAACATCGGAGGGACGTGGAGAGTCCTGCCCATGAAGGCTTATTATGATTAAGAATCCCAGGAGAATGATATCGCTCGTGTGGAGCCTTGGAGAAGGATGGAAGTTAGGACAGGCGGTTAAAGATCGTCAGAGAGGCCTGGGTGAAGAGATCGGTGATCGTCAAGGGAGATCTCATCGAGATGGTACGCGATCTGAGGAGAATTTTTCGCCTCACATCAACCCAATGGTAGATCTGAACTGGCATGGTAATGGCGAGTACATGTCAGAGGGCATAATTAGTAATAAATCAATTCGGGTGTTTGATAGGAATTGCCATGCTTGCGGGAACAGATGGCAAGATTCGGACAGACAGAAGGATAGAAGGAGCAGGCGCTGGGATTCTATAAAAACCCGCATGCATAGCACCCACCCTCAGAGTATTGTAACTAGTTGCGGCAGCGCGAAAGGCATCCCTGGTTGTCTGAGGGCCTCCTGCATTTCTTTCAATCGGTATTCGGTGAGCGGAATGATGGAAACAAGAAAGAAGGCTCGGCTTGCCGAGGAAGTGGAAGTTGCGCAGACCAAGGTGGCCGATAGGAAAGGTAAAGGGATTGAGAAGGAAGAGGTCTCGGACGATGTCTTTGAGGTCCCAAACACTTCAGACGAGGGAGGGAGCAGTGACCCAAGCATGAATGCCGAAGAGTGGGAGCGGTATGCTATGGGAGTCAGTCTTAGGAGCCGGCGTGGTTGAAGGGTTCATACGCGCGGACGTCGGAGACAGGTCAATCACGATGGCTGCGAGTCTGCTCCCAGCCGTGGTCGGAACAGAGTGGCCATTAAAGCCCGAGGCAGCAAGAAAGATATCCCAGAGCCGAGCCGTCGTCCTGGCAGGAAGGCCAGGCAAACCTTTGAGCACAAAATCCAGCGGGCAGAACACGCTTACATGCAGAACACCAACCCGAAGATCAGGCGCATTATCCAGAATATGGAAGACGAGGCAATTCAGGCCCAATCGGAGTCGGAAATGGAAGATTGGGAGCTGCTGGTTCATGACCCTGGCAATACAAGAGGAAGGATGTCTCTTTTCAAACAATCCCTTCATATGTATTGGGTAATGAAACGGTTGCTGGCCAAAGCTTTGGAGCAGGTGGCCTCTGAAATGGCTGAGATGGCTCACGGTGTTCCCAACTTGAGGCGTGAACTCCGGATCCTGCAAATCTCCATGGAGATGCAAGGGAAGCAGCTTGAAGAGATTCAGCAATTGCTCAAGGCCAGCCAGCAGAGGAGCTCCAAGGAGGACTCTCCAATCTTTGCTAATGCTGTTGAGTAGTTCTAGTTCTTGTCTCCTTTCTGATGATTCTGCGGTTTTTAGATACTTTAGTCAACTTCCCTCTTTTTGTAATGGACAGATTATTCATGCATATCACTAGAATTAGACCAGGGAAGGACTGTAATGTCTATTTAGCCAGGAAAAAGAGACTTCGTGACTTCTTTTTTTGGTATGGTGTTAAAAACTTTAGGTGGATTCTCTACTCGGTTTCCCCTGGTGGGCGAGTAGTTGGTCCACTAATTTTGATGTAATTTTTCTGATCTATTAATAGAAATCGAGATGCACCACCTTTGCCTACAAAAAAAAAAATTATCTGCATTAGTGTCTTCTCCATCTACTCATTGACCTCATCTTATAATCTCTAGTTGGGACTCCAACAGCCTAGATTAAAACATAATCAATGGCTGAGATCATTTCAAAATTGATCCATGTGAGTTTCTAGATGATTATCACCTCTCTCAATTAATACTGATTAATTAACCACTTTCACTAAGTTTAGACTTAGGAAATATTTAAAAATAGGTTAATAATATAATTGAGACACTTCTATGTGGAATTTCAGAAATGTCTTCTAGATTATGAAGATCTTATGTGTTTTAGCCTCTCCACCAAGTTTCGAGACTAGAACACAATCGATGCTACAAAAACAAACGCTCCCTCTTAGCGAGAACTGTGTTCTAGTAATGGACATCCTGCCACAACACCTTATTTCTATACCACCCTTTATCACGCTACTGATGTTCGGCCATACTGCCCACCAACCATTGTGCAACTTTGATGCTACATCTATGCTACTACTGACGTTGTTGTACTGCTGCCAACTATGCATTTGCACTGCAACTCCCTCTCATTTGTTTTTGTTGTAACTGCAACTGAGAAGCATGTGAAATAAATTTTCCCTGCTACTGGAATGGGTTCTTCACCATACCCATTTGTTCTCTAAAATTGAAAAACTTAGCTCTCCATAGAGCCTTCGTGAGTATGTTTGCAACCTACTCATGTGTGCGAACATATTGTAGTTGGACTGCTCCACACTGCACACAATATATGATGAACTGATAACGAATATCTATGTGTTTCAACCTTTTGTGAGACACTAGATTCTTAGAGAGATTGATGCAATTCTGATTATCTAGTAAGGAATTTTCCTCACCCCACAGGGAAATCCAGGCTTTGACTGCAGCTCCAAGTGAGCCATCCAAACTGCCTCTGCGTTGGTTCTGCATCACCCTAGCTCAGTCCCTTTGATGCTCAGTCTGAATCAGCCTCTCCTCAATTTGTCTAGTTTGTTGTTGTCTGGGAAATTTTTTCTCCTGGCTCCTTGTTGGGTAATGTAATTGAATGTTAAATTACTTGCATTTATATGTCAACCCAGGTATGTGAGCTTGCGAAGTACACTACACCGTATGTGATAGGGGATTAGCTTTCAATATTTATGCATAACTAAAATGAATTGGAAACTTCAAAAGGAAATTAGATTCTTTAATATAAACTATGAAAGTATTAAGGTTTTGGAAAGGAAATTAATGCTAAACTAGAAAAAAAAACATAAAGATTATTGATCTAAGAAAACATGAGATTTTACCCTATGAAAGCATGGAGATTTTGTTCTAAAAATTATAAACTTTAATCTATGGAATCATTAACATTTTAATCTAAGAAAGCATAAACATTTAATCTATGGAAAGCATGAGTTTTTAATCTATGATAAGCATACATAATTAATCTATGTAAAACAAACCATTCATGAGAATATGAAAGAAATGGAAAGCATCTATACTATTCTCACAAATCTCTAGGGGAGCTCTTAAGGACTACAAGGTGTTGAAAATTCAAATTAAGAGAAGAGATTTAAATCACCAATTTCTTTCAGAGTTGCGCCATATTAAAAAAAGTATATTCAATGAAAAAAATAGAGTTCTTCTCCTTCAATAAGAAACAACAATTACAAATTAAGATCATCCTTGACATCTCTGATCATCCCACCTCTCATCAAAGAGACTACAATTTATAGAATTTTGAGACAATTAACAAACTCAAAATTTTCTTGCTTGAGTTTTGGTGATGAGATCAAATAAAATTTCATGGGCTTTTCGATCAAAGATCAGCCCAGATCTAATCAAAGTTATCTCTATGCCATGAATTTGCTAAATAATAGCTCATTCAGGCCTTATTGTTGGCTTTGTATTAAATGAAAAATTGAAAAACCGTATATCCACATAATCTGTAAAATAACGCTCCAAAGAACATCAAAAATCTCTCAAATGGTAATGAATTTTAGAAAACTGCCCATTGATAACCTAATTGGGCTTGTTCTGAACATAACCCATGTTTTGTTTTTTTTCCAAAATTCGCTTTCATTTGCTCAAAAAATGTGTTCAAAGTTGACTAGTCAAAACTATTGCCCTTTTCCCTTGATTTGAGGTCGGAGGTCCAAACGTGCGAGGTGGGTGGAATTTGACCAATACAAATTCATATTGGAGCTTCTAGAAATCAAGTCCAAGTGTTGGATTTTCTTTTAGAGTGGTTCTACTACCTCAACCATGGAGATAGCTACAGAAACTTGATAAAACTGCAATAAATTGAACTTGCTAAACTGTCATTAGTATTTGCAAAATTCTTCTTAATTCATTAAAAATAATGGAAATAATAATAATAAACCATGTAAACATGTATGCAGTAATTTGGTGCGTTTATGAAGAAATATGGTTAAAAATGATGACAATGGATGAATGGAATGATGCGAAAATGGATGGTTTCATCAACAAAATTATGAGAAATTGGAGGCCCAACACCCCCGGAACCTTTGTCTAGCTTCTAGCACTGAAACTCAGCTTTCCCCAATAGAATCGAAATTGCCTCTAGAGACTACTGCACTACCGCAGTGTCAAACTCTCTATGGCTCTTTTTCCTCTCTGCAAATGCACTCACCGAAGCTAGAAACCTTCCTTCGGCTTCACTGTGTCTACCCCTCTCTTACTGCTTCAATCTTGGCTCTCTCTCCGACAACTGACTGCTGCTACTTTGGAAATCGATCTACTCATGGAATCGAACCTCTCAAGTGTCTTCTCCATCACCACATTGACCTCCTTTTATAATCCTCTGTTGGAGCACCAATGACCAAGATTAAAACTTAATCAATGGATAGGGTCATCTCTGGATTGATCCACGCAAGTTTCTAGATGATTCTCACCTTGACTTAATTAATACCGATTAATTACCATATTCCCTAAGTTTAGACTTAGGAAATATTTAAAAACTTGTTAATAATCTAATTAAGTCACTTCTATATAGAATTTCCAAAAATGATTTATGGGTTTTGGATATCTCATGTATTCTAGTCTGTCCACCAAATTTCATGGCTAGAACACATCTGGTGCTATAAAAGATAACACTCCCTCTTAGCGATGAATGTGTTCTAGTGCTACTACACACCCTATAGAAACACCCTATCTCTTCATCATCTCCTGTCACACTATTGATGTCTGACTATACTACCCACCAACCACTGCGCAACTTTGATATATGTTGCATCTGTGTTGTTGGTGACCCTGTTGTACTGCTTCCAACACTGCATTTGCACTTCAACTCCCTCTCATATGTTGTTGCTACGACTGCAACATCTGCAACTGAAATGAATCCAAAATACTGAATCAACTATGATCAGTATAATGCATCTGTCACTTGAGTCTCTGACTATTGCTAGTATCTACATTGTCACTGAAGAATTTGCGTCGTTGCTGACTCTGCACTAATGCCAACTCTACACTTCGCTCTCCAACATTTTATTGCTACTAATCTCTACAACTGTCATTTTGGCATTTGAATGCATCAACTGTCACTGATCCATACTGCTACTGAATATTGTGGGCCCCCGTAGCTAGGAACTCATCCATGAGATGGACTCCTCAAGGATCTTGACCATTTGTAGTGCTTTAGGGATACAACACCAAATCTCCCCATCTCACTCCTGGAGATATATCAGCAAACATGGTGAAGTCTTCCTCCAGCCTAGAGGACATCCTATCAATCTTTGCTAAAGCTATTTGTCGGACCTAATTCTCCTCCTTGTCCTTCTTCCTGAGAGGACACTGGGTACTGTAGTGACCAATCTCACCACATTTGAAGCACTTGACCTTCGAGAGGTCCTTCTTCTTCTTATTTTTCTCCTCCTATCCCTGACTGGGACCCTTAAATGTGAGGGTCGTGTTCTCCTCCTCCTTCACCTACTTCTGCCCGCTACTGCTATCGCTGATGGAACTCTTTAGAAGAGCTCCCCTCAATTCCTCCTACTACAAGTCAACCTGCATCCTGTCCCAATCTGGTAGGTTATCTCTACCCAATATGCTTTGGACAAAAATCTGCCAGTCCTCGGAGACAATGTTGACTGCCAATCTTACAAGCTCTGTGGGTTGAAGCACTGCCCCAACAGCTAAACACTGATCTCAGACCTCTTGAATCCTGGTGAGGAAGGGGTCTATGCCTTCCCCCTTCTGTATTCAGATGAGCCTCAACTTCTAATCGGGGTACATCTTCCACTACACGAAAATACCCTGATACAACATCGCGAGAGCATCCCACATCTGCATGGCAGTACCTTTGTCAGCTATATGTGAAACAAAATGATCCCAGACTCTATATAGGATTAATTGTTTCACCCGTGTCGTCTCCTTTGTGTACTCCTTCATTTGATCTACATCCTGGGGAACTGCTACCACTGCATCAATATATGTTTTCAGGCCAAACTCATCTAGAAGGAAGGACATCTTTGCCTTCGAGATGATGTAATTAGAAACCCCATCCAACCTATCCTGATCATGAAGCCCAACGATGACCATCTCAAAAAGATGTCAAAAATCTCCTCTTTCCTTCTGCTTAGCTGCTGCTCTGCTATTCGCACTCCCTTTTGGATTGAGAAAATCTGCTTACAACGACTACTGTCCTACTAGGAAAAATCAAACTTCTTGAGACTAGAAGTTCCCTGAGGAAAATTTTCCTTTTGTGTGTGCTCTTCTTCCTTCAACCTGATGTTGGCTCTGCCCTAACATTCTACTGCAAAAATTCTATGTCCAGCTAGAGATCTTCTCAAAGAAAACAGTCTGTGATGCTCCCTTAGCTTCTAGAATCACTTGATCTGGAAAGATCAAATTTTTATGCCCCTCACTTAGAAAAATCAAACCTCCACAAGTAATTCAGCCTCTCAGTAGAATGATTGCACTACCCTTGGGAATTTCTACCTGCTACCCACACTTAGCAACGAAATTCCTTCATTTTTCCTCTGAGCTCTCCGACTGATCAACTATGCTCTAATACCATGTGAAAATTACTACATTGGAATCCTATTGCAGCAACTGGAATTTTTTTTCCTAATTGTTAATTTTATTTAACAATTTATTTGTTGTTTGCTATAGAAAATACTGAATAAATCACACTACAATTTACACAAATAAAAATACGGAAGAATAAATGTTGGAATAAATGCACACACACATGAAATAACACAATTATTTTTGGACAAAAGTCCCCGGAAAAAAACCCAACTTGGGAAAACCAGTGTAGCAGCTGAGGGTTTAATTATTAAGCAGTAGTGAAATAATCTGAGTACAATCTCAATGCCAAATACTAGCATTCCTGCAGAGAAAATACTAACAAAAATCTAGTGAGGAATTTTCCTCACCCCAAAGGCAAATCTAAGCTCTGACTGCGGGTCCAAGTGATCTGTCCAATCTGCCTCAGCATTAGCTCTGCATCACCCTAGCACAATCCCTTTTGCGCTCATTCTGAATCAACCTCTCCTCAATCTTTCTAGTCTGCTTTTGTTTGGGAAAATGTTTCTCTTGGCCCCCTGAACCTCTGTCCAGCTTCTGGCACCAAAACTCGGCTTTCCCTAGCAGTATTGAAATTGCCTCTAGAGGCCACTCTGTTTCCCTGGTGTCAACCTCTCTGTGGCTCTTTTGCCTCTCTGCAAATGCACTTAGCGGATCTGGAAACCTTCCTCCGACTTCACTTTCTATACCCCTCCCTTATTGCTTCGATCTCTGGCTCTCTCTCTAGCAATTGACTGCTGCTACTCTAGAAATCGATCTACTCATGAAATCGAACCTCTCAAGTGTCTTCTTCATCACCACATTGACCTACTTTTATAAGCCTCTGTTGGAGCACCAACGGCCAAGATTAAAACTTACCAATGGCTAGGAACATCGCTAGATCAATCCGTGTTAGTTTCTAGATGATTCTCGCCTTGAATCAATTAAAATTGATTAATTAACCATATTCCCTAAGTTTAGACTTAGGAAATATTTAAAAACTAGTTAATAATCTAATTAAGTCTCTTCTAGATGGAATTTTCATAAACAATTTTAAGGTTTTGGAGATCTCATGTATTCTAGTCTCTCCACCAATTTTCATGGCTAGAACACATATGATGCTAGAAAAACTAACGTATACAAGGTGGGGCCAACATCCTTCTCATTTGATGCATCTATCTTCTTCCAATTGGTGATCATGGGTGTAAGCATGGGTCTACAATCCTACATCCTTAACCTCTTCAAAATATCTATAGCATATCTCCCTTGACCAATAAATATTTCCCCGTCTTTTTTCCACACATCCATTCCTAGGAAATAATGCATCAACCCCAAATCCTTCATGTCAAACTTTGTTACTAGGTTCCTCTTGCAGTCCTTTATGAGCCCTGATGACCCTATTAGGAAGAGATCATCCACATACAATACTAGGATGAGTGGCTCATTCTCTATCATCAAATAATAAGGTTGGGATCTGTGTCACTCTTGAGGAATCTCTTCTACTGCAACTAGTTGCCAATCCAACCATACCATGCCTAGAAGGCAAGCAAATTCGTCCTCTAGCCTAGAAGTTAAATTTGAAGCCTCCTAAATATGAATTTTGTCCTTGGTCATATTGAAAAATTTAATGTGTGCTATTCCTCTTTCCACCTAACGTTCATTCTGCAACTCCAAAATGCTACAAATCCCTTTTCATCCAAGCAGGGAATTTGCTCAGCGAAAGTTTGATCTGCTTCACCAGAACTTGTTTCTGGTGTTTCTACTGCCTGCTAGAACTACTTCTAGGCACTACGAATTTTTCCTGCCACCTGCAAAGAAAAAATCGAACCCTCTACCCAGCAGTTTAAACTGCTAAGTCAGC
>APFE030651571.1:67763-101130 GCA_000404065.3 Pinus taeda
CTATTCTACTAGTTGTATCTTGTACATGAGATTTTTGCTAAAGAATAATAAAGAAACCCTCATCTGTTGCATCGATTTTCCCGCATTGGGTTTTTTCGGGGACATTTGTCCAAAAAGAACTGTGCATTGTGTTGTATCTTTTCTTATTCAGTTACTTGTTTCGGCATATTAATTTTAAAATAGTGAATGTTGCAGTTGTATTTACTTTAATATTTGTTGTAGAACACAGTAAATAACTTTTATGGTTGAACAAGTAGGAGAAGTAATATCAGTTGCTGCAGTAGAGATTCTGGATTTAGCAATTTTCACAAGCTTCCCACTTGATCATAATCTCTTTGATACCATGTGAAAATTTCATTTATTGCAGCAATTGAAAATTATTCTCCTAACTATAAATTTAATTATGCAGTTTATTTTCTGTGACAAACAACGAATAAAATCACAATTGCAATTTTCACCATAAAAATTTTGCGGAAAAATAAAATGTTGGAGAATGAGAAATTCTATCACACACACAAAAATTTAACACAATTGTTTTTGGATAATTGTCCCCAGAAAAACCCAATGCGGGAAAAATGGTGCAGCAGATGAGGGTTTTATTATTATTCTTCAACAACAAATCTAAGTACAATAATTTGGATGCTTTACTGGAAATACAATTTGAGAAAAAAAAACTGGAAAAATTATTGTGAGAATTTTCCGTCACCCCACAGCTAATCTCTGTCCTCGAAACTGCCTCCCTTGCCACACGCAGATACTTCTGTGTCAACCTTTACGCAATGCTTGCATAGAGTCTATTGTAGCTACCTCTGGAAATCTTTGAAATCAATAGTTTTGTCTTTCTCTGGCTCTGGAACTGACTCATTGGATTATCTGACCAAGATGAACTGGAATACTTCCTCCAGAAATGTTGCTGACCTCCTCTACCACCTACTACTCACCCTCTAGATCTATCTTCTTTGTTGAGTCTCTGCTACTAAGGAAATCTAACTTCCTGGGCAACTAAGTATCTGCATTGGTGTCTTCTCCATCTACCCATCGACCTCCTCTTATAATCTCTAGTTGGGACTCCAACGGCCAAGATTAAGACATAATCTATGGCTGAGATAATTTCTATATCGATCCATGTGAGTTTCTAGATGATTCTCACATTTCTCAATTAATATTGATTAATTAACCACTTTCCCAAAGTTTAGACTTAGGAAATATTTAAAAATAGGTTAATAATCTAATTGAAACACTTCTAGGTGGAATTTCCATAAACAATTTCTGGGTTATGAAAATCTCATGTGTTTTACCCTCTTCACGAAGTTTCAAGACTAGAACACATCTAATGCTACAAAAATTAACATGCGAAGTTTTTCAAGTGTGAGTTTGGGTTGACTGAGATGCTCTACTTGGGGCACATTATTGGAGAGAATAGAGTGTTGGTGCATGAGGAGAAGATTAGAGCCATCTTCGATTGGCCATTTTTCCAGAATGTGACTGATTTGAGGGGGTTTGTGGTCATTTTCACATAGTATAGGAAGTTCGTAAAGGGATTCTCACAACTAGCAACACCCCTCACAGATTTGACTAAGAAGGAGGCATTTGCATGGACGTATAGGGCACATGAAGCATTAAAGCACCTCAATGAGGTGATGAGCAGTTACCCAGTGTTGAATTTTCCTGATTTTACACAGCCATTCACCTTGGAATATGATGCATAAGGTGAGGGCATTAGTGCAGTGTTGTTGTAGGGAGGCCACCCAATAGCTTTTAAGAGTCGGAAGCTCCTTAGTCATGAGAGGTTGTATTCTATCTATGAAAAGGAGATTTTGGCCATTATGCACACACTAGCCAAATTCCAATAGTACTTGGTGGGAAACAGGTTCAGAGTGAAGAATAATCATAACAGTCTTTGCCACTTTTTGGAGTAGAAGGACCTCAATGAGAGGCATCAAAATTGTGTCAACAGGATTTAAGCCTACAATTTTGACATAGAGTATGTCAAGGGCAAGCAAAACATAGTGGAAGATGCTCTATCCAGGAGGCACTCGACACTTTCACTCATGAGCATCTTCCATGACTTGAAGGCACAACTTTTCATGGAGTACTCCAAGGATCGATAGGCGTGCGAGATCTTGGATGGTACTCATGGGAATGAGTGATAATGAGTGATGGCTGATGTCATTTACTATAAGGGGTGCATATATTTGGTACCTAGTTCCCACCTGAAGGGGAAGATTCTTCGTGCAACACATGATTCACCACTATAAGGACGCCAAGGGTTCCTGAAGACTTATAGGACAGTCAAGGAGCACTTCACATGGAGAGGCCTCAAAGGGGATGTGTTGAGGCATGTACATGAGTGTGAGCCCGCTAAAGGAACAATGGGGAGTTGACTCATCCCCCTGGGTTAATGGGTATTAATCAACATATCGATGAGAATGTTCTAGAAAGTGGATCAAGCCAAGTTTTAATCTTAGTCGTTGAGAGACTTAATCTCGACTGTTGAAGTCTCAACGAGAAAATTATAAAAAGGAGGCTTGGGGTTTATTCAGAAACACACGGATAGAAAAAATTGATCTAGAGTTCGATTTCGTGGGCTAGAAAGCTGAGAAATTCAAACTGAGTGATCATTTTGCAGTAGAGGGGCAATAATAGTTCAGGAATACTGGATAGAGTGGTAGAGAGCCACTAGTGGAGGCAGCACAGTAGCTAGAAGGACTGACGTTGGGCCATTTTGGGCCCACACAGGCCTCACGCAAACCCAGAAGGGCCAGCGCAAAGCAGAAGCTGCCTTGAGGCAGAAAGCCAGAAACTGCCAGGGAGTTGCCGAAACAGCCGGGAGAGGTTGACACAGAAGCTCTGGAAGGCAGAAGAGACAACGCAAAGCTTGTAAGGCTGACACAGAGCCAATGCAGAGATAGCCGAGGTCAGCCAGTTTTGCTACCAAATTAGTCGGAATCTGCCGGGTGAAGTGAGGTAATATCACTTAGTTTTTTGCCATTATATTTTTCTCTGTCATTGGATTGCCAAGAGGGCATCCAGCATTGTATTCAGAACTACTGCTTAATAATAGAAAACCCTCAAATTTGCTGCCCTGGTTTTCCTGCATTGGGTTTGTCTGGGGACTATTTTGTCCAGGAATAATTGTGTCCTATGTATCTTACTCTTTGCTCAGTTTCTTGTTTCATGTAATCAAATTTAAAGTAGTGTAGGCTACAAAAGTAATTTACTTCAGTATTCAAAAAATAACTTGATAGTGTATATTAAAATCAAGTAGGAGAAGTAAAATCAGTTTTGTTGTAGTAGGGGTTCCTTGAGGATAGGAATTTTCACAGGTCGTTGGTTCTCAACAGAAGGATTATAAGGAAAGGCTTGATAGGAATTTGGAAAATACATCGAGTGGGAGATCAAGAGATCGAATTTCTGAAGAGAGCAGTGCAGTAGTTGCCAGAGAGATTTGAAGTGATTTCTTGCAGTGAGGGGCAGGGATAGTTTTGGTTGGATATTTCTCCTTATCCGAGAATACTCAATAGAGGAGGGAGAGAGAGATGCAGGAGAGGCAGTGTAGAGGCTACGTTGGCTAGCATAGGCTGATGCAGAGGCAACGCAGAGCCTTGTGGAGATCTATATTTTTTCTGGAGAGAGATCAATTTCTGAAGCCGGAAGCCAAGGTGTGAAACCGGGAAGACAGAATCAAAGTCTCAGAGAGGCAAATCGATCAACAGAGGGAGTGACGCAGTCCCTAGGAGTCCCTGTGACTAGCTTCCTTACATCGGGTAACACTTTAAAATGAAGGTGAGCAAATCTTCAATGCCATAATTTGGATTGAAGAGAGGTGTCACAAATCATAGCTCCCAATAGACTTCCTCCAACATGATAGAGACCTTCAACCTTGAATCCTAGAGTGAATGCATCTCTTGGATTCCTTTGCCAAAGATGAACCTTCCCATCAACGAATGACACATTAAAACATTTATTTTCCATTGCAAAAATGGAAACCAAGTTCCTTTTCAAGTCTGGTACGTATAGCACTTCTTGTAGGTGAAGGGTTTGACCTTGATTCAAGTGAAGAGTCACGGCCCCAACTCCTTTCAAGGGATAGGTGGAATTGTCCCCAAGTATGATCTCCATATTTGTCTTCTTCTCAACCAAGTTTGAGATAACTTCTTTATACCCAGTGAAGTTCCTTGAGGCACCACTATCAATCAACCAATGGTCCAATGTATCCGGAGGAGAGGTGGTGGAAAGGGCAGAAATAAGATAAAATTCATTTTGCTTTACAATATTAACTTCATCCTACCTGGAGCTTCTTGACTTCTTAGGAGGATGACCACCCCCATTTCGAGAAGCAGTAGCATTCCTCTTTCCTTGTTGTTGAACCTGTTGTTCCTTCGATTTCCATTGCCCTTGAAGTTGTTGGTGTTATTGTTGTCATCATCTCGTGGAGTATCCTTCTTGTGAGGACACTCTCTAGCAAAATGGCCAAACTTGTTACAATTGAAGCATCTTCCTTTTCTTCCTTCTTTGAATCCTTGCTTGAACACCTTGTCCTTGATTCCTTGAAATAACATTGTTTCTTCTTCTAGAATGAGCGGAGAAGGAAGTAGGATTGTTTCCATTTGAGGGCTTTCCTCGTTCCTGTTGATTTGGGGTAGCATCGGATGTGCTATATCCATGAAAATTGGTGGAGAGGCTAAAGCACATGAGATTTCCAAGACCTAGAAATGGTTTGGACAGATTGTACCCGGTTTGGGAGATATTAAAATAATTAATATTTTGAATGGAATTCCTAAGTCTAAACTTAGGAAAAATAAAATATTAATGGTTATTAATATAAAACTGGGTTAGAAAGTTCCAAAATTCATGGATAAAGCCAAATCTAATCTTAGATGTTAATTAGAGATTTAATCTCGGCCGTCGATGGACCAACGAGAAAAGTATAAGAGGAGGCTTGAGGGTCAGTTGGAGAATACACCAGAGTGATCAGTCATTCATTTTGTTAGAGCGGGGTTGCTAAGAAAAGTTGAATCAGTGATCAACAGTGAGGGGCAGTGAGTACGAGGTAGAGAGTTAGAGTCAATATTGGGATACCGGCACAAAAACAGAGAGAGCAACAGCAGCAGCCAGTCGAGGCTACGCAGAGCCTAGTAGAGACAACGCAGAGGCCAGAGGGACTGCATCGTCCACGCAGAGGCATTTGGATTGACGTAGAGGGTCCCAGAGGCTACGCAATGCCTCAAAGGGCTGACGTAGAGGGTCTTGAGCCTGATGCAGGTCAACAGGAGGCTGATGCAAAGCCCAGAACGGCCAGTGCTGAGCTTCAGCTGTGTCGGAGAGGGTTTCGTGGGACAGGTTTTCTAAATACCTATTTCCAAATATAGAGGTATTTCTACCGTATATTTTTCTCTGTCGGGTGAGCTGGTTAGGCACCCAGTTGTACTCAGAAAGACTGCATAATAATATAACTCTCAGAATAGCTGCACCATTTTTCCCACATTGGGTTTTTCTAGGGACATTTATCCAAAAATAGCGGTGTCACTTGTGTGCTTATTTTCCTTCAATTGTTGATCTATAGATGTTCTAACTGTATTGTGTTTATTTCAGTATTTAAATGTATTAAATAACTTGTTCGAATTTAAACAAGTAGAAGAAATAAACTAGCAGAATACAGATTAATTTTCTAATGGATAGACTTAGGAAATTCAATAGTTCCATCATCCTTATTTCTTCTTGAGTGCATCTGGCCAATAGTTCCTCATATCTCGGAATCTTGTCATTGTTAATAATGGTAGTATTGAACACATCCCAATCTCTTGTAAGGCCCCCAAGGGAAATAAGAGAGATTTCCATGTCACTAATGACTTCTCCAATAGATAATAGATCATTCTTGATCTTGGTGATCCTCATGAAGTAGGATTGGATGGATTCTCCTCTATCCATCTTGATGTCTTTTAGCTTGTTCTTGAGAAAGAGAATTTTCTTTGCATTGTTCACTTTGAACATCCCAACCAGTCTTTGATACATCTCCTTAGATGTTTCCAAATCAAAAATATATGCAACCAAAGGCTTATGAATAGAATAAACAATAATCTTTTTAGATTTTGTCTCACCTTTCTTGTACTTAGTTTGAATAGTAGTGGATGCATTTGAAGGAGGCTTGGTTATTCTTCCCTTGACATAGTCCATGGCATCATTATCTTCCAAACTCAATCCAAGATCATCTTCGATGCATGATAGTCAGATTTATACTTGATCTTGTCCTTAGATTTGAAGAAAGATGTAGTCGTCATTGGGACTAGTTCCAAGTCCTTGTCCAATAACTTCCTTTAGTGACTACTTTGCTTCACTCTTGCTTGGGCTTTGTCTTCACCTTAGCTCTGATACCATGTTAATTTTAGATAACAATGGTATATTCTATGCTTAATACAATTTACTTCAATGTTCCTTTAGCAGCCCAATGACAAATTCCAATTATATCCAATAGCAATCACATTAACTTATAAACATTGATAGTAAATCTAGATAGAACATAAAATCATGTGCATAAGACAAGCCAAGACAAGAGGGCACAAGATGTGGCGCATGCCAAGGACAAACCCCAATGTGGGGAAACCCTTTGATCAAATCTTCTTATTATTCTTCAATAGTTCAGCAGAGAAAGGGAGTACAAATAGAAGCCCAAAATAGATCTGCTAAAACAGCAGTCAAATCAGCCCTAATCAGAAAGTCAAAGGTGGTCAAAGCTACCCCAAAACATCCTCCAAATAGCAGTCCAAATCAGCCTTCCAAGAGAGACAAAGTTAGCTCAAAATCTTCGATGAAATCCAGTCAAAGGAGAGAGAAAGTTTGTTGTAATTTTCTACAGTCAAACCTGAAGTCAACGATGGTCAACCACTTCCAAATGCCTCAAATTCTATGCCAAAGAATGCGGCTTAGAGAAATCATAAATATGGCCCAAAAATCAAAGTCAACACAAGTCAAACACCCCTCAGTCAACGTTGGTCAACTCCCTGAAGTCAACGGTCTTTTCTGCCCAGAAATTTGGCCTCCTGCCACATGTGCGAAGAAGAAAGAGGATCTTCCTAGCCACACATGCAAAAATGAGAGAGAAACGTCCAATGATGTTTGACCCAAACAAGAGAGAGAAGAAGATGTGACGAGATGAGGATGTCCAAATGAGGAAAAGGTCTCTCCTATTTAGTCACAACGTTGAGGGTGAAAAGACACATATGTTGGGCTTCATGAACCTACATTTGACTGGAGTCAACCTTGAAAATTTGTCAATAGGAGAAATAAATTCATAATTCCATTTCTACTTGTTAGATTGCGATGATATTTATATCAAAATTGTACCTCTCTGCAAGAGGAATCCAATGCAACAATCATCTCCATCTTATGAGCTATCCTAAGGTGGAATTTGGCCCTAGTTGCCAATTTTAACAATTGGCTACTAGGTTAAGGGGTGGCACTACACGAGAAACCCCAATTTTGGTTGTGTGGTCCCACTTCCCAACACCATATACATCACTCTCTTCCCCTTATTATAACCTCATTCACCATATTTCCCATCCGGGTCCACATTTGTCCATCGTATCCACAAAGAGTTAGCTTCCCCCTCCCCTTGTCCACACCTTGGGTTAAGCCTGGAATAGTGCCCTCGAGGTTGATGCAACTAAAAATCAAGAAAAAAACATAATTTGGCCACTCTCAATAGGAAATGTACCATAAAATGCAAAAGATGGCCGGAATATACAAAACTAGCATGTGGGCAAAAGCAAAACATGAGCTCTACCCTATCATTATGGCCATCACCTTGGTTCCTAGGGCCCCTTATATTGGCCTCTTACATCATTAAGGAACCCACGATTGTCTCAACCTTTGGTGGGCGATGAACTGCCCCACTTAAAGGGAGTATCCGTTGATATATCTTACACATCATGCTCGCATCCCCTTGAGCCTCAGTAGTTATATAAGAAAAATCAATAAAATGCAAAAGGCGTGTGAAGAACGGTGGAAAAACAAAGGTTGGGGTAACTCATGTACCACGATTGCTACGTCCTACATTCATACTTCGACCTCATTTCATCATACACTCACAATTTGATTTATGAACAAGAGAGAAGAAGAAGAAGTGCGAAGGCCAAGGAAGAGAGATAAGAATCCAAGGAAGGAAGAGAATTCGAGTTTTAGCTTGTCTTTATCCACATGTTTGAAGTTGTTGGAGTTACTCTATGAATTACAGGCCATAATTATGTTTTTGTGAAGGTGTTGGGGCAACTCCTGCGAAGGTGCTAGGGCAACTCTAGGTAGTTGTAGATCCGAAAATTCCACCTTGAAGAGGTTTGGCCAGCTTTGATTCTTGTTGACTTGGTTTGGTTGGAGGGGATCTGAAAGAGGGCTGACTTGGTTCCTTGTGGAGGTCTTGGTCTTGGTCTTGGGTCTTGGATGTCTCACTTTGATCCGATCCTATAAGAAGGGAAGTTGTTTGGGTTTTTCCCCCTTTGTGGGGTTTTGCCCTAACTTGGAGCCTATATCTTTGTTCTTTGTCTCTTGTGATCTTCATGCACTTTATGTTTTTGGTAATTGTTTGATGAAAAAGATATAATAAAGTAATAAAAGCAAACAAACACTCACAAATAATTATCAAGTAAGATGAATCAACCCTAATCTACAAGCATTTTGATTTCTCAACAATAATGATGTATAATAACCAATGTAGCATGACTCTTATAAGACATGTGAGTATCCACAGGTCTTGATGGGTTTATAGCGAGACGGGTCACTCGCATAGAACCCGCGGTTACTAGCCGTACCTACCAAAACCCACATAAAACTTGGCTATCGGCATTGAACCTGTGAAGAACTGCATATGACCTGCATAAGATCCATCGAGACCCTTAAAATTCATTTTTTTCTTTTTTTTCTTTTTTGTGCTTAAAATTTACCATATTTTATTTGCCAAGTCTTATACCGGTCGTAGAGTCAATATCCAGACGAATCTTATACGAGTACAAGTTGTGTAACATTGATAGTAACCACTTTTTAAAAACGAGATTGTGTTCTTGATGCTAATCAGCAATCCCTTTGATATTTGGTCTATTTTCTTATTAGATGTAAATAATTTTTGCAATGTAGGAATTCATTTGTATACCACTTCTTTTCGTTCTCTGCATGGAAACTGAAGCCATGCTTGCTGGCTTTTTCAGTTTTGGAGACAAGGACCTGGACCTGAAGCTTGCAAACCCTCTTCATCTTCAGCCAATCTTAGAAGATGATCGATTCAAAAAGTCTCGCATTGTGCTTCTTCATGCGTCCTATCCCTACTCAAAGGAAGCATCTTATTTGGCTTCTGTTTATCCACAGGTGAAATTGTCATACTGCCTAGTGTATGCCATGAAAAGCATTATGGATTGAACCTAATTTCTGAATGTTGTTGAACAGATCTACTTGGACTTTGGCCTAGCAATACCAAAGCTCAGTTTTCATGGGATGCTCTCTGCAGTTAAGGATCTTTTAGAACTGTGCCCACTAAATAAGGTAATAATGTTTCTCAAAATCAAAGCAGTTATTAATGCCAAAGGCATAGGCAAACAAGACAATTAGCATTCAGACAGTATTATTAGGCGTTTTAGACAGCTCATATTTTTGGCAATTCTGTCACTAACAGTAGGCATCTAAAGCAAGTACTGTGTTGTATCAAATGTAGGTGATGTTTAGCACAGATGGATATGCATTTCCCGAAACATATTATCTTGGTAAGACCTCATATTCCATTAACTGGATAGTAACAGATATAAAGTGAACTTCGTTGTAAATAACAAGCAGATTAGTCAATATCTGTATGAATGATATGAATAAAATTTGAATGTTAATTTACGTTGACATGGGCATCGTTGTTTGCCTTGACATTTTAACAGAGTGAAATTTCATAAAGAGGGACTTCAAAATTTGCAAAAGAATGAAATAAATCCTTATTTCTAAGTAATTGTAGTCAAACATAAGAATGGTTTTGGCTTGTGAGTGAAGAACTCTAAGTTCATGTGGCAAAAAATACATCTAGATGAATAGTTACTCAGCTACTGGGAAAATTTTTGTGCTTTTACATTCTAACTAATTTTCTACTGTCAATTTGATTGCAACTTACCATGATTTAGCCCTGCACTCTTTTCCCTCTGACGTGAGCATATTACCTAATGCTAAACATAAACACATTTATCTGGCAATTATCATGTGCATTGTTAGAGTTAGGATTCCATGCTATTGCTTTCATAAAGAATCTCGCCACCTTTCTATACGATTACGTTTCCCCCCATCTTAATACAATTCAATATATGATTCCTTTCAATCTTTTTCATGCGCTTGGTTGGAAATTTATCAACTACTATGCAAAGAGAAATAAACTATCAATCGATTTTTCTGAAATGCAGAAATGTAAAGAATGAGCTGATATGGTTCTAATAATTTGTATTGTACAACTCAGGTTAATTCCATGTCTCGTGCTGTTATGCAGGTGCAAACTGGGCACGCAAAGTAGTTGTATCTGTTCTTTCTGATGCTTGTGATGGTGGAGATCTCTCTATTCAAGAAGCTATTCAAGCCGCAGAGAATATCTTAAGGGACAATGCAGTCAGTTTCTATAAGCTGGATGAAAATAGTACACAAATTGTGATATCTGAAGTGGGTACCTCAGTGACTAATTCTCAGATTCTGGATCTAGAAGGCAATGAAGGAAAACCTAAGTTCGTTCGTCTAGTTTGTGTTGATGGTTCAGGTCAACAAAGATGTCGAGTAAGTTGTGAGATGAAACTATTGATATTTTTTTTTAAATCTTAATATTACTCTAGGCATTTTCAGACAGTTGAACTAGAATATCTTGATTTTATTCACAGGTTGTTCCAGAAGATCGTTTCAACAAAGTAGTGAAGTATCATGGAGTGGGTATATCAGTTGTAGCCATGAGTATAACTTCATTCAGAGATGCTCCAGCTGAAGGTTCCAATCTTACTGGTGTTGGTGAAATCCGACTGATGCCTGACATGAAGACACTGTGCAGTTTGCCCTGGTACAATGCCTTGAAGCATTTATTGCATTTTTATGTTGATCTCTCCTGGTTTTTAATTTAGAAAAATCTACGGGATTAATGTGATTGAGTTTAATAGATAATGGCAATCATTGCATGTCAGGATATGGCCATTGTTCTCTCGCATACATTAGGTCAAAGTTTCTCTATCTGGGCAGTGAACTCTTGTACAACCTCCCAGAGTAAATTTTAGGAGCAGCACACTAGTTGAATTATGTGCTTTCAAGTTTATTTTTTTGTATATGTTATTTGTGTTCTTTAATATAAGATTTGGGTTTGGTTATGTTAACGCTCAAATTAACTGTGTTGGCAAGGTTCAACCAAGATTGCTACATGGTAAGCAGTATTCCCAATGTCACCTTAGTGTATTCTTCTCGATTTATGCCAATTCCCACTAAATGCCAGTGGTATGTTGAATTTTTAGGGATCTTCTAAACTATTAATTGCATTTTATGATTTCTTACATAGAAGTGTAAAATATACGAAATAAAATTATGTACCTATTCTTGGACTAGCTCTAGCAATAAATTCAATTTCTCCATGGTTTTAATTTGACAATAAGATAAGATCAATTAAAAAAACATTAAGTAAATAAATCCTAAGCTAATGCAGAAAAATAAAAATTTCTAAAACTTTTGTAAATAAGAGCGGTTGTTGGATTAATACCTTGTGCTAAACTTACCTCACCTTTCTAGACGTGTGAAACTTGCACTTTCTTAAGTTGATCCTGGATATGATCAAGAGAGTGGGTTTGTTCTCTTGGAAGAGTATTCGCCCCCACTATTGACTTAGCACCTTCTCCAACTTTGGAACTCAACTTGGGGTGGCCCCTTGTAGGGCATTGTCTAGTCTTCAAGTTGAGTGAACAATAAATACAAACTTTTACCAAATTGATGCTCCTCTTCATAATGTTTCAATTATTCAAAGTGATCCACCTGCAAAACAAGAGAAAAAAGTGGGGTTGTCCCCTAGTTTGTCTTCTCCACATGACTTGTAGCCCCTTGATGGATCAACCTGTTAACTTTGTGTAGTTTTACTTGTATGAAAAAGGTTACTAGATTATATCCATGATATTACAATTTGATCAAGAAAAGAGATACAAATAAAATCCACCACACACAATGAACATAAAAATATGGACAAGGGTTTGAAAAAATGAATTCTTATTATAATGATGTCATGTATCTCATATGACAACACAACTATTACAAGAGGGGAGGCTAGCCTTTTATAGAACAAATTTAATGACTAGATAATAGCTAGCTCTTGGTTAGTTAGACTCTTCCAAAATAATATTTTACTAGTTATCCATAGGTTGGAGACAACAAGTTTTTCATAAAGTATTATTTTACAATTCTTTTTTTTCCCTCCAAGGGGTTGACATGGCTCAAATTATCCAATTTAGTCCTCAAATCCCTTTGTTCATGGCCTGGTATGATCAAAAACGGAAAATAATACACAATAATAGCTCAACATTCCACCAATTTGACTTTGAGGAAGTTTGAATTGGTCCCTTGAGGATTGTGAATCGACTTGGAGTCTTGACTATCATTTGGAGGAATATTTCATCTTTTAATGGCTACTTTCTTAGTCCATTTCCCAACAACTTGGTCCACGAGGTCTCCAATGGTAAGTTATACCCTCTAATGGCCCGTTGACTTCACCAATGACTAGTTTGAATTGACTTTCTCCCTTTACTAACTCAACTAGGCCACCTAGAAATTGGCTCTCCAATGCCCTTGAATATTTGACTATTTTGGCCCCTGGGTTTGGCTAAACTGGCCATGCTCTAAGCTTGGTCTCTCTTAGAATATTCAAATCCTTCCTAGTGTTTCCATGTCATTGCATGCTCTACCACGTCCTTTTCCATTGGTGCTAGTTCCATAATGCCTTGAGAAATCTTGAGAATCTGACACACGGGTATTGTTACTCTCATCTTGCTGATCATTTTTTATGTAATGCACACATCACTTTGGCCAACCTAGCCCCTCTTCTGCCAACTGGTAACTTGTTTGACTTGTTGACCAAATTTGACCAAGTTGTAGGTAGACATTGCCATTTTTTATTGGAAAACTTGAAAATGACATGGACTTCTATCATCAAACTGAACAATATGAGACCAAGTTGACTTTTTGACCAGTGGGACCACTTTGCATTGTGAATCTTGCATTTCCTCGAGAAATGTGAAAGTTCTCAAAATGAAACTGACATGCATGAGAGATGTTTGAGTGATACTACACCTAAGTCAAGGCTACATATAAACTTAGTAGGCTCTAAACATGTGGTAAAAATAGGTGCACCTTGACAATGGCTAGACTGACCCATACATGTAATATTCCTAATGGAAATATTAAGTGAAATATCAAAGACATGAACTAGCTATAACTCGTTAAACAAAAATAAATTTCTGGAAATTGTCACAAAAAGGCACAAGTTAAAAACCCATATTGTAGCAACACAAATTCTGAGCCTTTTAATTAATAATGAGCTGAAATATGATTACAACAGGTGGTGGAAAGTGTGCACTAAAAGCAGGCAAATACCTAGGTGGAGATAATTGGAATTTCCCCCATGAAATTTACTCATAAAGGTTGTACGCTGCACCTAGTAATTTATGCTCTGCTGCTATTGAAAATTGGAGTTTGAGGGCTCAAAAAACCTCCAAAATTATGCCAAATTAGGAGTGTGCTTCTTGTTATTTTTTGGTAGCATCGGAAGTTCTCTAGCCTTTAAAATTGGTGGAGAGGCTAAAGAACATGAGTTCTAAAGAACCCAAAAACCATTTAGTGAAATTCCACCCGGATTGTATTTTATTAATATAATTAATATTTTTAATAGAGTTCCTAAGTCTAAACTTAGGGAAATTAAAATATTAATGGGTATTAATCAAAATATGGGTGAGAGTGATCTAGAAGGTATATCAAGTCATGTTTTAATCTTAGCCATTGATTAGAGACTTAATCTTGGCCATTGAAGACTCAACAAGAAAAGTATAAAATGGAGGCTTGGGGTTCATTTGGAAAACACATAGAGAGATTCAGGAAATCAATTTTCTAAGGTGAGAAGTTCTCAGGAGGAAAATCAATTGGAGAGATCTTGCAACTGAGGGGTAGAGAGAATATGGGAGAAGAACTTTCCGGAAAATACAGAATAGAGAGACGGAGAGAGCTTGTAGAAAAGCAGTGCAGTATCCAGGAGAGCTGACACTAGGCCAATCTACGCCCACGAAATCCTAACACAAAGCCAGAAAGGCCAACACAAAGCAGAAAATTTGCCTATCACACAGAATCCAAAACTGTCAGAACAATTGCAACTATCGAGAACTACTAGAACTGTCGGGAACTGCCAGGAACTGTCGAAACTGCCGGAACAGTGGGGAGAGCTGACACAGAGGGAAGAGAAGGTGATGCAGGGCTGATGTAGAGCCAATGTATAAATAACCTCAGTTGGCCAGTCTTGTGCCAAATCAGCCGAAATTTTGCCGGGTGAAGTGAGGTAAAACTCAATCAAATTTTCCTCCAGTATTTTCTTTGTAAAGGATTGCTAGATGAGCATCCTAGATTGTATTCAGATATTTAATACCAATAATACTAATCCTCAGATCTGTTGCACCGGTTTTCCCACATTGGGTTTTTCCGTGGACGATTGTCAAAAAACAAGTGTGTCAATGTGATTGTTCAGATGCTGATGTTTCTCTCGTCGTTTAATTTTCAGTTCTAGTTTGTGAAGTCTATAGCTAAATTTGTTTTGGTATTTACTGAATTATTGGTAAAAAACTTATCATAAATAAGTAGGAGAAATAAATCAATTATTGCAGCAAAGTTTCACATGGTATTAGAGCAAGGTTCAGGCAAGATGGAAGCAAAGAAAAAGGGCATGGAGAACAATAGGGATCAGAATATTTCCGAATTAGCTTCCAAGCTCGAAGAGGATTTTTCTTGCCTATCAAGTTCTGCATCAGTTGAGGACTGGTACATTGATAGCAGGGCTTCAGCTCATATGACTGGAGAATGAGAATATTTCTCGAGCTATTAGGAGGAACAAATGAACTTTCAAATCACAATGCATAATAGGATAAAGTACACCCCAGTAGGAAAAGGAACTGTTATATTTCAGAAAGTAGCAGGAGATAATCTTCGAGCCACGAATGTACTACATGTGTCAGGTATGGGAATGAATTTGATTTTCTTCTCTCAATAACAAGATAAGGGATATGATTTATACTTCATTGGTAATGTATATGTCAAGCATCTAAGGTGGAAAAAGAAGGCCCAGATTGGAACTTGAAGCAACAAATTATACAGGTTGCAACTCGAGTCTCCTATGGCACATTTAAGCAGTAATGTCGATGAAGAAAAAGAATTAAATGAGTTGGGGCATAGGAGGATGGGACACCTACATCATGGGGCAATATGGATGCTCAAGGAAACTGTCCCAGGGGTTCCATTGCTTACTACCAAGCATGATGATACATGCAAAGGCTGTGTGCTAGGTAAGTACACCGAAGCAGCATATTCCAGAAGCAACAATAGAGCTAAGAGTGTATTGGGGTTAATACACTCATACGTTTGCGGTCTGATGTCTACAAGGGCCATCAATGATGTTGAGTATTTTGTTACCTTCATAGATGACCATTCCAGGAAAACTTGGATCTATTTTTTGAGAACCAAGGATGAGGTCTTTGATCGGTTTAAAGAGTGTAAGGCTCTAGTGGAAAACCTGATAGGAAGGAAGATCAAGATATTGCGCTCAGACAATGGCGAGGAATACTCAGATAAGAGCTTCATTGATTTATGTGCAAGAGAAGGGATCCAAAGAGAATGTAGAGCACCCTATAATCCAAAATAGAATGGAGTCGCAGAAATGAAGAATAGAACTATTATTGGAGCAACAAAGGCGATGTTATATTATCAGAATCTACCCAAATTTTTATGGGCAGAAGCATGCAGCACGACTTTACACATTCAGAACAGGACTCCTCACAAGGCTTTATGAAAGAAGACACTAGAGGGAGTGTTCACGAGAAATAAGAGAGAAGTAAGTCACCACAGGATATTTGGAAGTGTAGCTTATTTCCATATTCCATAAGAGAAGCAGAGCAAGTTAGAGTAGAATGTTGAAGTTGGGTATCTAGTAGGTTACAACGAGACTTCAAAGGCATATCGAATCTACATTCTGAGCAGCAAAAAGATTGTAGTAAAGCAGGATGCTAAGTTCATGGAAGATAGAGCCTTCAAGAAATCTCGTCATATGCCATTTGAAGAACAGGATGAGGATGCTCCTCTAATCCAGAAACAGGGATCAGATCTGGCAGGAAGACAAGCATCTGGTTCAAGCACGGTAACCAATACTAGCATCTCCTCAATATAAGAGGAGCCAGGGGTATCACAGCAGGTACAAGAAGAGGAACAGATGGAACCTCACACCACTAGTGGAAGAACTAGCTGAGAAGTACAATAGACTTTGAGGGACACAGAGGAATTCGTTAGAGCTCCTAAAGTCGAGAAGAGGCAGTATAGACAACCTAACAGGTACCAAGCATTGGTAGTTCAGATCAAAGAACCCTCTAGTTTTCAATAATCCATACAACACCAGGTATGGGTGGATGCCATGGTAGAAGAGTACAATTTTATCATGACAAATGATATCTGGGAAATTGTACTAAGACCAGAGAACAAATCAATTGTAGGTTCGAGATGGATCTACAAGATCAAGTATGCTGCAAATGGTAGCGTAGATAAGTACAAGGCTAGGTTTGTCGCAAAAGGATATGCGCAAAAGGAAGGAATAGACTATGAGGAAACCTTTGCCCCAGTAGCTTGATATACCTCTATCAGATCCATTATATCCCTTGTAGCACAAATGAGATGGGAGATTCACCAAATGGATGTCAAGGGAGCATTCTTGAATGGGGTGATAGAAAAAGAGGTGTATATCGAACAACGAGAAGGTTTCGAAACACATGAAAAGAGAACTCATGTGTGCAGGTTGAAGAAATCCTTGTACAGGCTAAAACAAGCACCCAAAGCTTCGTATGGTCAAACTGACAGCTACTTACAACAGTTGGGATTCATCAAGAGCGATGTTGATCCCAATATTTATTATCTGCTAGTAGAAGGTGGGACATTGATTCTAGTATTGTATGTGGATGATCTATTTTTGACAAGATCATCCAAACTCATAGAGGATTGTAAGAAGAACCTAGAAACTGAGTTTGATACGAAGGATTTGGGGCTAATGCACTATTTTCTGGGATTGGAAGTTTGGCAGCAAGATGGTGAGATCTTCCTTGGCCAAGGATGATATGCATCAGAAATTCTGAAAAGATTCAGAATGCAGGATTATTGACCTATGGCTATGCCTATGATTACCAATTCGAAGAAAATAGATGCTTCGGGAGACAAGGAAGTGGACCCCACCTTATACAAACAACTCATTGGGTCACTTATGTATCTGGTCAACACCAGGCCAAACTTGTGTTATGCTGTCAACACCCTTAGTCAATTCATGGTGGAACCAAAAAGGGCACACTAGGTAGCAGCAAAGCACATTCTCAGATATGTGTGTGGAACAGTAAATTTTATATTAAGGTACACCAAGGGAAATGATATCGAATTGAGTGGATTCACTGATGCAAATTAGGCAGGAAGTTTAGTAGATAGGAAAAGTACCATTGGGTATTGCTTCGGTATTGGATCTAAGATGACCTCCTGGTGCAGTAAGAAGTAAAAGTCTATAGCTCTAAGCTTTGTTGAAGCTGAGTATATGGCACCTAGCAAAGCAACATGTGACGCTACATGGCTTAGGAAACTGCTGGTAAATCTATTCAAGAGAAAGATGGAAGCGACAAGGATCTTTTTGTGATAATCAGAGTTGTATCAAGCTCTTTGAAAATCCAATATTTCATGATCACTCCAAACAGATCGATATTCGGTGTCACTTTATCAGATACTGTGTTCAACGTGGAGCGGTACAGTTGGAGTACACTCCCATAGGAAATCAAGTGGCAGACATACTCACTAAGGCTCTAGGAAGAGCCAAGTTTGTTCAATTTCGGGAACAGATGGGTATGTTGGAAAATCCCTTTCAGTAGAATGATGCAGTGTTTGAGATGGAGTTGTAGTACAGATACAGTGGTGGCAGTGGCAGTGTCATGGGCAACAGTATAGTAGCAACAGTAGCACAGTGTTGGTGGCAACAACAGTGCAGAAAGGAGATGCTTCAAAAACAGAGCAGCATGAAGGTGGACATTGTTGCTAGAGCACTTTCCTCGCTAAGAGAGACTATTACCTTTTGGTAGCATCGAAAGTGATCTAGCCTTGAAAATTGGTGGAGAGGCTAAGGCACATGAGTTCTAAAGAACCCAAAAACTGTTTGGTGAAATTCCACCTAAATTGTATTTTATTAAAATAATTAATAATTTTAATAGAGTTTCAAGGTCTAAACTTAGGGAAATTAAAATATTAATGGGTATTAATCAAAATATGGGTGAGAATGGTCTAGAAGTCAAATCAAGTCATGTTTTAATATTATCCATTGATTAGAGACTTAATCTTGACAGTTGAAGACTCAATAGGAAAAGTGCAAAATGGAGGCTTGGGGTTCATCTCGACTACAGGGCAGACGGTGAACCCAGAGATACAGTCCATCCTTGACCAATATGCCACAGTGTTTGGGGAGATTCCACTGGGACAGCCACCAGACCAGGGGTTTGACCACACCATTGAGCTTGAACAAGGCATACAGGCAGTGATTACTACCCCCTATAGGCATCCCAAGGCCTATCAGGATGAGATTGAGTGGGCCATTCAGGAGTTGTTGGCTCTTGGGCACATTCGGCCGAGCACGAGTCCTTTTGCTTCTTCCATGGTGTTGGTGAAGAAGAAGGATGGCACATTGAGGATTTGCATTAACTACAGGGCCCTGAACAAGAAGACCCTAAAGAACAGGTACCCCATACCCAGGATTGATGAGTTGATGGATGAGTTGAGAGGAGCACGGTTCTTCTCAAAGATTGATTTGAGATCTGGGTACCACCAGATTCGCATGAGGGAGCAGGACATTCCCAAGACCACCTTCAGGGGTCATTATGGGCACTTTGAGTTTTTGGTGATGCCCTTCGGGCTAACCAATGCCCCAGCTACATTCCAGTCCTGCATGAATCACATCTTCCGCAGTCACTTAAGGAAGTTTGTGTTGGTGTTCTTTGATGATATCCTCATTTACAGCAGGACTTGGGAGGAGCATCTCCAGCACATTCAAATAGTATTGCGCATCTTGGAGGAGCAGTAGTTCTACGCCAAGCTCTCCAAGTGTGAGTTTGGGTTGACGGAGATGTTGTACTTGGGACACATCATAGGAGTGGACGGAGTGAGGGTCCACGAAGAGAAGATCAAGGCCATTAGAGATTGGCCGGAGCTGAGGAACGTGACAAAACCTCGAGGATTCATTGGCATTTGTACTTACTACCGGAAGTTCGTCAAGAGTTTCTCACAGCTTGCTGCACCCCTGATAGATCTGACGAGGAAGGGGGCATTCAGTTGGTCAGATACAGTGCAGCGAGCCTTTGACAAGCTCAAGGAGGTTATCAGCAGTTGCCCAGTTCTTTCATTGCCGGATTTTACGCAGCCATTTGTTTTGGAGTGTGATGCGTCGGGAGAGGGGATCGATGCAGTGTTGATGCAGGGAGGTCACCCTATAGCCTTTGAGAGTCAGAAGCTCCTTCTACACGAGAGGTTGTATTCTATATACGACAAGGAGATGCTGGCCATTATGCATGCATTGGCCAAGTTCTGGCAGTATTTATTGGGTAACAGGTTCAGGGTGAGGATTGATCACAACAGCCTTAGGTTCTTCTTGGAGCAGAAATAGCTACAGGAGAGGCAGCAGAAGTGGATCGGTAAGATCCAAGCATATGACTTTGACATTGAGTATGTCAAGGGTAAGAACAACATTGTAGCAGATGCCCTTTCACGTAGACCAGCCACGTTGTCTCTTATGAGCTTGGACACAAACTGGAGGGCTCGACTCTTAGTAGAGTACTCCAAGGACAGATTTTCATGTGAGGTTCTGGATGGGCAGGTGGCGAATAACAAGTACAGGGTGGTTGATGAGATCATCTACTATAGGGACCATATCTTCTTGACTGAGGGATCTCAGCTCAAGAAGAAGATACTTCAGGCATCACATGATTCACCATTGGCCAGCCATCAGGGGTTTACCAAAACCTACAAGGCCATTAGAGAGAGGTTCTGATGGAAGGGCCTCAAGGAGGACGTACTTCAGCATGTCCGGGAGTGCGATATTTTCCAGAGGAACAAGGGGGAGATGAGCCATCCCGCAAGATTATTGTAGCCTCTTCCCATTCCGAAGGGGAAATGGGAGTGTATTTCGATGGACTTCATCACAGGGTTACCCATGGTACAAGGCAAGGATTGCATCTTTTTCATCGTTGATCGACTGACAAAGTATGCACATTTTTTTGCCATATCCGCACACTACACAGCAACGCAAGTGGCCGAGCTGTTCTTCAGAGAGGTCTTCAGGTTACATGTTCTTCCTAAGACCATCACCAGTGACAAGGACAGTCATTTCATGGGCGGGTTTTGGCAGGAGCTTTTCTGATTGGTGGGGACGGAGTTGACACCGAGTACCAGTTATCACCCATAGACAGACAGGCAGACAAAGATAGTTAACAAGTGGCTGGAGGGATACTTGCATAACTATGTCAATGGGCAGCAGTGAGCATGGCTGAAGTGGTTGCATCTGGGGTAGTACTACTACAACACTACGCATCACATGTCCATTTCTATGTCACCATTCTATGCTTTGTATGGATATCATCCTTTATCTTTTGCTGACATGATGTTTGGTGCTAGCAAGGCTCCGAGAGCCAAGATTTGGATCCAAGAGAGTCAAGATATTCTTCGAGCTCTCAAGGATAATATGGCTACAACACAGAACCAATAGAAGTTGTACGCTGACAGGGGTCAGGTGGAGAGACAATTTGAGGTAGGGGACTTGTTCTACCGACGATTACAGCCATACCGACAGTCGTCACTGAAGAAGAAGGGGGCTAAGAAGCTCAAGTACCGCTTTTATGGGCCATACAGGGTGATACACAGGATTGGACAGGTTGCGTATGAGTTGGAGCTGCCCCAAGGTAGCAAGATTCATAACGTTTTTCATGTATCATGCCTGAAGGAGACATTGGGGCAGCATGTGACAGTGACAGATGAGCTACCACCCATGGATGATGAGTGGCATTTGGTGTTGCACCCAGAGGCTATTATTGATACTAGGGAGAGGTAGCTGCGGAGCAGGACGGTCCAGGAATTCTTGGTGAGGTGGAATAATTTACCGGATGAGGATGCCACTTGGGAGGGTGATAAAATTTTGCAGCATCCATCACTTCAGTTGCTTTAGGACAAGCAACATTTTGCCAGGGGAGACTATTATATTCCTAATTAGCCATGGCTAATTGGAATATTCGATTTTTGCTAAATTTTGCCTTCTATAGTTATTTATAAATAAAAAGGTGAGGAAAGGGGAACATAACTCACTTTTTGAATAAAATCACTCCCTAGTAGCACAACGTTGTAACTTAAAGCGGAGCCAAGGGGGCCAAAGGACCACGTAGAGAAGGGGGCCCACGTAGACACTTGGAGGGACTGCGCAGATGGAGAGGAGCATGTGGCAAGAGAGAGGCTACATTGGAGGAGGTGGGCCTTGGGGTTTTGAGAGAGGCTAATGCTATAAAGGAGAGAGGAGCCTCCTCATTTTGGCATTTGATTATGTTGCATCGAGCTAGTCACTTCGGCTTAGAGCACGCTGGTTGTTTAGCCTATCTGCAGCATTGTTTAGTGCATTGAGTGTCTCCGTTCGAAGATCTCACCCTTAGCCCTGGGTGACTTCGAGTGCCTGCTCGGGAATCTTTTGCAGGAGGATCAATCTTTGGAGTTGAGGACGAACTGAGCATTTTGATGACTGCGCAGTCTTGAGAGGGGAGGATGCAGTCTCTTTTGGTAGGAGTTCCGTATTGGGTTTTTGTGGGGGATTTGAGCTGGGTGATTGAGCAAGGGATCAACCCTTGCATATTGGAGGATTTTAGCAGAGTTTCAAGCAGAGTTTTGGAGGGTTCTATTTAGTGGCAGCACAGAGCCTTGAGGGATAACGTAGATCCTCAAGGGGGTGATTTTCGGGGGTCAGCTATTTTAGAAAATCTTTTTGGGTTTTTCTAGGTTTATTGAGTAGAGGCTGATTCCAAAGTTTCAGCATTTTCTGAGGAGGGGAACAGTCCCAAATCCTCACTTGATTCCATGTAGTAGCAACAACACAGTGGTTCTCTGGCAGCTTGGACGCAGTCCAGAGAGAGGCCATTTATTTACCATTCTGGGTGTATTTCTTCACTTGCATTGTGCAAGTTGAGGTGCTATCTTTATAATCACCTCCTGTACTCTTTCCATTACTCAGTATAATAAAATGGCTTAGCATTTCTCTCTGTATTTCTTGAGTATCTGCTTATATTCCATGTATGCATTATTGTACGTTGCACTACTGTTATTTTTATCTCTTGAAAGTCCATCTCTGGTTGGATTTTGCTTGTGTTTGAGGAATATCTCTTAAAGGGGATATTACAGCAACCAAAGTATAGAACAACCAAGCTCACAAACTTTTGATGGATGGAAACCTTTGGCATATCACTTCCACCATTGCCCTTATTATATATGTCATGGCTTATGGCCTTCATTGGGTTATGATTAGTGGTAAAGGGAGGCCGACGAAATGGAGAGACACAAGTAGGTTGCACATGATGATTACACTGGGGAGGGGAGACCATGGAGTGATCAAAACCTTGAGGGTGCATCCAAGGAGGAAAATGATAATCGATGAAGGTATTTTCCTTGATACTATACACGGGCTGGAGGAAGGGCTCATAGTTACTTGACATCATGTGACCAGTGGTGAGGGAAACACCTGACAAAAACTTAAGATGATGACCAATAGGAAAAAGAGAGAAAGAAATATTGCATTCAACGGGTTGTGCTTTCCCAAAATTATAATCTAAAGGCTCAAGTGATTTGAACATTGAATCAGAAGTGGGAGCCTTACCAATTTCCTTAGTACCAAAGATTGGGTCTCTCCTAAAAGGAAGATTGATCATTTCAAACTTCCCCTCTTCATGCAAAGGAAAATGGAGATTCCCCTTCCCAAGGGTATCAATGGGTATGTCATCATAAGTAGTGCCTAAGAGGAAGGGAATAGCGATCTCATCGTCATCCTCCTTGTCGGCATCGTAAATGGGAGCACAATCAAATTGAGGACCAACAATTTCCCATTTTTTCTTTTCAATGTGGAAATAATCTTCAATCTCATCCATCAAGGGGCTAATGGGATCATCTCTCTCGCGATTTTCAAAAGAGGATTCATTGGGAGTAATATCCTTGAGAAAGGTTGGGTTGACCTCAATTTCCCTTTCCATAAATTCATCCTTCCCAGCACATGTGTCCTCAAAATCATCATTTTAATCATGTGGAGACAAGGAGGACTCATCTTCTTGCTCATTACCTAGATTCTTAATGTGTTAGTGATGCTTGATGAGGGCTTCCTCTTGGATGCTTAATGCAGGGTGTACTTGAAAATGTCTAAGAAATCCATCAAAAAACTCTTCAATAGATGAAATCTTCTAGGTTCATGATCATGCAGCCACGAGTTATGACCATCGAGAGATCCCATGAATAATAACATAAGGACATTTTAATGGACAACATTTTCTCTTGAAGTATGTGCATTAAATATTTCTATGCGATTAACTGAGAAGAGTGGATCACCATCAAACACAGGCATACCATGTACCATTCTTCCTGCGACATGATTAGGATGCCCAAGGATACTAGCAATGTCCAAAGTGGGAAATTTATGAAAGAATGGCAACCTATTTGAGGTATACATGAAACATAAGTAGGAGTTGCCAGGGTGAAATTAAATATGCCTAGAAAATGCTTGCATCACCCTACAAGCATCGACCTTAAAAGTTCAATGAAGAACTAGGGCTTCGTTCTTCCAATGGAGTCGCCAATAATGATATGTGATTATGTTGTATGGAGAAAAAATCACATGCTTCATGACCCCGACAACGACACTAGAAATGTTATCACTCAAACTAGCAAGGAACCTAAAGGGGTTCTTAAGAGGGCAATTGTTAGGTTTAGGGAAACGGTGGAGGCTTAGCCCACTGTCACCACAGCTGAGTCTCCCTGCTCATTACGGACTTTCACAGATGGGAGGAGTCCCGGTAGTGTAGGAATCTCTTGTAAAGTATATGTCAATGAATAGGTGGAAGGTGACCCTAAAAACTCTTTCCCGAGGATGGAGTGAAGAATGGAACTTGCTTTCTCTTTAAGCAAGGGACTTGGTCTTCCAAGGGTAAGGAGTGAGTGTTGGAGGGTTGAGGGAGAAGTAATAGCCTTATGGACAAGGTTCTCAATCCCTATAGTCCTTGGGAAACTTGGATTCCAAAATGGTCCTTGACAAATAATCTTTATTGAGAAGTGGGACCACACGAGGCCAAGTGGACCCAGCCCAGGTTCGAGGATGGAATGCAGCAACCAATGATGTTCCTATCTTGGACAAGGTGAAGGGAAAGGACCAAAAAAGAATATTTACTTCAAAAGGTTGAATCGATCCTGTTGAGGTCTAGCCTTGGGGATGCCTAGGAAAAATTCGATCCTAGAGCTAGGACTTAGGATTCCTCGAGTTTACACCATTAGAATTGCCTCAAATTTGGAGGAGAGGGAGGGGTCCCACCAACGTAGTAGCTTGTAGGAGATCGAACTTTTCCTTAGCTCAATTCTCGGGAAATCGATGCCCTAGGTGACCTTTGAGGGCTAGACCTGGGAAAAAGTGATAAAAGGTGAAGGGGATGACCATCCTTTTTAGGGATCAATGCCTAATTCACTTGGGATTACGGAGTCAAGGATGATGATGAGTAAGAACTTGGTTTCTTTATTAAGGAGGCCCATAAAATCATCTTCATCCAGTGTTCAGAGAAAGAAAAGAGAGGTGACCTTCAAGCATTTATACTTCAAAGAAAATGATGCAAGCTTATCCAGACAAATAATTTCTAGGACATTTCATTCATATAACATTGGCCTATACATTATATTAGCTAAAAAATGTTGAATTCCACATTTCAACCATGCGGCTATTGATTTCTAGTAGCATTGGATGTGCTCCAATTCACAAAATTTGCAGGGAGGCTTAGACACATGCATTATCCAATACCCAAAAATCATTTTGGGAAATTCCACACGGAGACAGTTTTATTAAAATAATTAATTATTTTTAATGGGATGCTAAGTCTAAGCTTAGGAAATTAAAATAATTAATGGGTATTAATATAAACTGTGGGTGTAACTTCTAGAAGAAGGCGGAGATCAAGTCAATATGGTCCTAGCAATTGATTAGGATCTAATATGGATCGTTCATTGATCAATGAGAGGATTATAAGAGGAGGCTTGATGGGCACTTGGAGAACACATACTGAGTGAGTTCATAAGATCGAATTTCTGAAGCAGAGCAGCTGTCAGATAGAGATTTGAAGTGAACTTTTGCAATGAAGGGCAGTGATAGTACCCAAAGGTAAATATTTCCCAGTCGGAGGATACGCAGTAGAGAAGGCAGAGGGAGATCCAACAGTGGTAGCGCTAGGCCAGAGGGGCTGACACAGAGCCATGTAGAGGAAGCATAGAAGCCAAGAGGGAGTCTGAAATTTGCAGAGGGAATTCACGTTTTAGAAGCCGGGTGCTGGGGTGTGAGACCGGGAGACAAATATCGAATCTCCTGGGTAGCAAATCGACCAGCCAGAGGATTGATGCTGTCCCCAGAGAGCCTTACGTGTGAAAATTTGGTGACCTTGAATCCTACTGCAGCAACTAATTAAATTTCTCCTGCTTGTTAATTTCTTAATCAAGTTATGTACAGTGTTACACAATAAACATCGAAATAAAATCTACTACATCCTTCACAACATAAAATATTATAGAAACAAAATACTGCGTAGGAGAGAAATAAACACACACACAAGTACACCATTGTTTCTAGACAAATGTCCCCGGAAAAACCCAACTTAAGAAAACCGGTGCAGTAGCTAAGGGTTTGGTTATTATGCAGTAGTAATCTGAGTACAAATCATTGGATACCCAAACTGGCTATTCGATACAGAGAATAAACTGGAAAAGAGGTAGTAAGAAAATATCTCACATTATCACTGGAGATCTAACATTCATCCGGGTTTTGGATGAGCTGCCCTATGCTATCTTTGCGCAGTCTCTGCGTGGGTTCACTCAGTCACTGTGTCACAGCTCAAGGGACTACGTCATCCTCTCCTTCTAATATTTTTCCCATTGGAAACTTGACACCCTGGCCTTCCGGACTCGTACCCTGACTTCTGGCACTTGATCTGGGCTACTCGCCAACAAAATTGTAGACTCCCTCTAAAGCACTGCGTTGCCTCTTCATGGCACTGTTCTGCCTCTCTGGACCTCTTGATGCCTTCTCTACCTTGCACTCACTAAGACTGGAAAAATTCCCTCCAATCTACTATCCCTACCCCTCACTACAAGAATAACACTCACACTCTCTCTCGCAACTCAGGTTGCTATTCTTGAGAATTCAATCTCTAGATCTCACTATCTCGGTGTGTTCTCCAAGTGCCCATCAAGCTCCTTATTATAATGGCTCATTGGAGCACCAACGACCAATAATAAAACATAATCAAGGTCTAAGACTAACTGGGAGTTGGTCCTCATCTTTATCTAGAAGATTCACACCATATTTAATTAATACCCTTTTAATTAAACCATCTCTAGGTGGGATTTTCCCAAACTATTTCTAGGTTTTGGAGAATGCACGTGCCTTAACCTCTCTGCAAAATATCGAGGTTAGAGCACATCCAATGCTACATAAATCAACACTCCCTCTTAGCAAGGAATGTGCTCTAGTGCTGCAACCCACTGAAGCATCACTCTGTCTCTACACCATCTCCTGCTACGCTGCTGATGTCTGCCTCTACTACCCTTCAACTAATGTGAAACTATGATTGTTGCATTCGTGTTGTTGCTGGTCCTACTGAACTTCTTCTAACATTGCATCTGCATTGCAACCTTTTCGAACTGTTGCTACTGCAACTGCAATAATTGCAACGGAAAAGCATCCAGATTATTGAACCAATTGTGGTCAGTATGATGCATCTTTCACCCGAGTCCTAACTGCTACTAGAATCTACACTGTCACTAAAGCCTCTGCGTTGCTGCTGAAACTACACTGTGCCAACTCCACTACTGCCAACTATGTTTTGCACTACTCAGAATTTGACCTACTACTAGCTACTGTATCTGTCATTCTGGCACCTGACATCACCAACTACCATTGGTTCGTCTTGCTACTTCATACTATGGGCTCCTGTAGCAAGGTATTGATTCATGGCATGGACCTCCTCAAGAATCCTGGCCATCCTATAGCTCTCTGGGGCTACAACTTCAAATCACCCCACCTCACCCTTGGAGGTAACTCAGTGATCATGGAGAAATTTGATCTACTCATACTGTTGTTGTTATTTCTCTGTTGATGCTTTTGAAGTGTTGTTGCAACTACTACAATAATGAGTTTGATCTCCCCAGATCCTGAAGTACTAGCTTCCATAGGGTTGCTTCCTTTGAAACTAGACTCACTTTGAGTCTTGATCTCCCTATGGGAATATATCTACTCCCACCTGGAAACTAACATAGTGCTCCTGCACTGGAAAGGACTGTGAAGCTCTACACTGGGAATCTCCTAGCTAGAACTACACCTGCATACTACAACTAGGCAATTCACACTACTTGTGTTACTACAACTAGTTCTGCAATTGTCTTCCTGACACTGACTGCAAGTAGCTATGCAACTGTCATTTGAACAACTAGTTGTGTCTGTTGACATTGTGATCCTCCTACTATTGATTCTGTTGGGCTCTCGTAGAAAGGATACTGATCTATTTGAGAAATCTGCAGCAATTGGATCTAATCTACTACTCTTCCATGGATCCTTCCCATCTGTAGCCATCGCTGCAAATGTCGAACTCCTTCTCTTCTCCTTTGTGCAACTGCTAATTGGCTCTACACACTCCCTACTAGAGTGGGTAAATCCGCTTACAACTATTGCTCTCTTCTAGGAAAAATCGAACTTTTGGGCTAGAAGCTCCCTGAGAAAAGAATTCCCTCAGTGTGTGCTCTTCCTTCCTCCTAACGCTATTTTCACTAGCATACTGCTGCAAAATCTCCATCCCAACTGAAGATTTGCTTTGTAAAGAAACTATTGCTACTCCCTTTGCCTCTGCTACTCTTTGATCTATGTTGGGTAATGGAGGTCCCACGTAATATTTTTGGGGCTTAGAGCCTATAAGTTAGGATGAAAATATTTTAAAACTCTGAAATATGTGGAGCGTGAAATGGAATAGGTCGAGTCAAAGAGTTGTCCACCCAAGAAATAGCATAGAATAATAGGAAGTAAGTCAGCTTGCCCATGGTCCACAAACCATGGGAATGTATAAATAGAGCGAGGCTCTAAGGGTAGAAGGCTATTTTTTGAGTTTGAATGTATCTTAGTGTTGTGGGTCTATGAAGATAGTATATTCTGCGTCTATAAGTCCGAGTCAATGGTGGTGTTGGGAAGATAGAGGCTCTACAGCTGTGTGCACAAAGGCCTCGTAGAGTCCACAGCTGTGTGCGCAGACCCCTACAGCTAAGTGCGCAGGGTGGATCTGGATGTATTGGCGAAAATTTTGAATAAAAGATAAGTTGGTTCTAAAATACTGTGTTAAATCTGAACTATTGTGGATCTGGTTAATTTATGGTTGATAGATCTGTTTGATCTGTGTGCTTATGCTTATGTTATGAGTTTATACAAATCTATAACTTTTTTGGGTGCATGAACTGGTTATCTCTATTAAATGTTTTCTTAAAGACCGTAAAAAAAGTAGATATGATCTATAAAAGCTCATTAATAATAAGTATTAAGGATTTTCCTGGGTCCTACGCAAAGCAGAGTAACGTGAGGCCACAGAAGGGTGCGTGAACCTTCTAGACCACATCAAGACATCCCAAGGGTGCAGAAACCCGGTTCCAGCACCCTCCCCTACTACCTCGGGTGAGACCTCAGTCCGCGCTCCATAGGCTGTTGCCGGAAGGGCCGGTAGCTGCGGGATTTGTTTGGCTAAATAACTCTTTCGAACCTAGGTCAGGCCCCTATAATCCAACAAATGGTTCCATTGTCGGGACTGGGATCTGCCTAAGGGATGTTTGATGTCGGAACGCGGGAACCCTGCGGAGAAAGAGTTTGAGGATTGATTGGATCAAGAGCAGTATGAGTTCATAGTACACCGAGGTGCAAACTAAAGGTTAAAAATGATGAGCGCGATCCAGTTACCAGTATTCAAAGGAGTAGGAAGCGAAGATCTAGAACAATTTTGGTTCGTGGTAACGGCGGTATGGGAAGCGCAGAGTTACAAAAGATAACATCAAAAAGGCTACCTTAGTTAGCACGTTGCAAGACCGAGCATTGAAATGGTATATAAAGTACTCAAGTGATCACCCGAATGCGGGAACAACGAAGATCCAGACCAAATTAAAAAAAGAATTTAGCCAGCCAAAGTTAGAAACACAGTCGATCATAGGGTTCAAGGAGATCGCGATGATGCTTGGTGAAACTCCATGGGATCTAGATAAGAGATTGAAAAGTACAATCCGTGAGGTGAACACGACGCTGTCGGATGCGCAGCACTGCGTGTGGTTTATGGTGTCTTTGACACCACATCTGAGGACGGCTCTGTCACAGCAAAAGATCTCAACCTAGGTTGAAGCATTTTAGACAGCGATGAGGTTGCATGAAACTCTGATACAGGATCCAGGGTTGGGAGTTCAGCAAATCCACACGCAAATACAAAACCTATGTTTAGAAATGCAGAAGTTAAAACAAGAACAAGCACCCAGCCCAGGAGCCCGGGAGGAAGTGTGGTGTATAAAGTGTAGAAGCGAGGGTCATGATAAAGATCACTGTCCAGTCTTTACGAACTATGTGGCAACGGGGGGACCAAAACCGTTGCAACTAGAGGCACAGGCAGGGCCAAGCGCGACGCCCTCACTCTAGTGTGCAATCTGTCAAGTGGGAGCAAAGCACAACACGAACAATTGTCATCTACTGCCAAAATTTAACCAGACCCTCTAGCAGCTATTTTGCAACTTTTGCAGATCGGTGGGCCACGAGGAATGAGACTGTCGTAGTTATCAATTATTAATGGACCAGTCACCTGCCTACAGAATGCAGACTAAAGTGTGAGGTTAGGATCTAGCCATGGTGATAGTGCGCGGTGGGTTCTAGGGAGGTGGATGAGGACGGGGAGGAATGGGGCCAGGAAGGGTCACGAGCAGCTCATCTGTTACAACTGGGGGGGACCAGGACACTATGCGGGGGACTGTACCAACCTGACTAGAATATCATGCCCGTATTGCGAGCAATTCGATCATGAACTGATAGATTGCCCCACACTGATAGTGCAGATTCATGAGAAAAGGGCAACACAACCTATGGCGACATAGAACGTCCAGATGATGAGGTCTGAACCGTGTGAAGAAGATCCCAACGTAAACATGGTGCTCATAAGTGGCATGATCACAGGAGAGGATAAGGGGAAACCAACCAAGGAAGACGTAGTGGTTCGCAAGGGGACATGTCTAGAATCTAGGGAGAGCTTCGCAGAGGTCTCTACCCCAAGTAGTAGGGATCAACCCGAGCCAGAAAGGGATCCCTCGATGCTGACTACCTTTTTAGAGAAATGCATGAAATTGCTTTGTGACAATAGGGCAATTAAGGGCTTGCAAGAATTGATAAATAGGTGTGCAGAGTCGAGTGAACCTCGCGTGGTCCGAAAATTGGGAAAACATGCGTCGCGGACTAGGCAGAGAATGTGGTTAACGGCACAGATTGGTGACTATGAGATGGATCAAATCATTTCAGACTTGGGCTCAAATGCAAATGTACTACCTAAATAGACGTGGGAGAACATGGGCAAGCCCACACTGCAGTGGTCTCCTATTCAATTGCAGATGGCGAATCAACAAAAGATCCTACCCATGGGAAGACTGCAAGGAATTATGGTAGATATAGAAGGTGCAAGCACCCAAACGGACTTTGAGGTAATCGAAATCGTGGATTAAAGTAGCCCTTACTCTGCGTTATTAGGAATAGACTGGGCTACTGATATGAATGGAGTTATTAATTTAAAGAAGCAGAAAATGATCTTTGAGAAGAAGTTGCTCCGCGTAGTCATTCCGCTAGACCTGACTGAAGGACCGCGTTACACTGATCCCGTGCGTGACATAGGAAGTGATGATGAATTAGATTGTATCTACAAAATTACTGCACGGCATCAAGAGGGGGACAATCTGATGGCAAAAGGGAGAATATTGTGGGGGCATGCAAAGTCCTGCACCGAAGATTCAGATGAAGAGGATGAGTGGTGGCATAACCGGTTGAATGGAGTAACCACGTTAAACTGCAATATGGTGACTAAATCGCTATATTGCATTAGAGCTCAAGATCGTGAACTACCGATGTATGATGGGCTAACAGTACTAGATGAATTCTTGATCAAGTTTGAAAGCACGGTACCAAAGAACCAACGGTTTGATGCGTTGAAATGGGCATTGAGTGCGACGCCTACACATTGGTGGGGCACACATGAAGGAACCTTCAAAAATTGGCGCGGTTGTAAGTGCATGATGTAGATAAGATTTGGGAGGCTAGAAGTACGCATAACGGAGAAAGACGATGGACGTGATGACCTACACATGCACCTGACCAGATGGGTCCAAGCCTATGGAGAAGAGCCTCAACCGAAGTGGGTACACTTATTTTATCATACCCTAAACATCATTCCAAGGAATAGGTATACTGAAACAGAGCTCTCACATGGCACAGGAAAATGGGATATCTTGCACGAAGGGTTTCTATCCACATTCCTCTTTGAAGATCAATGGATGGATACTATGGATGATGCATTGCAAGTGGTGAAGGCCGCTATCTTCAAGATACCATTGGAACCAGAAGAAATCGTGCGCTAGACTGGTCGCGACAGTTGAGCCAGGCCCTAGAATGTTACGATGTGCAGGTAGAGGATGATGAGGATGACCCTAGAAACATCGGAAAACAGAGGGGAGTCGCGAGGTGTGTGGACCAACAATCGAGGATCTAGACATCATCGCGTTGCTGAAAATGAAACAAGTAAACATTGGAACAGAGGAAGTCTAGCCGAAGTATGCAATGCTGGGGGACTATTGGGACGATGCCACGGTGGAAAGGGTAGTCCAGTTGCTTCGAGAATATCAAGATTTATTCCCAACAAAAATCACGGAGTTAAAAGGGATCTTCAGTGACCTGGGAATGATGAAGATAACCCTGAAGCTGGATGTGAAGCTAGTTAAGCAGCGGCCTTACCGGTTGAATCCAAAATACAAAGCGAAGGTCCACGAAGAGTTGGACAAGATGCTTGCAGCAGGAATAATTGAACCAGTAGAGGAGTCCAACTGGGTAAGTCCTATGGTTGTGCAGGAGAAGAAACAGAAGGGTGAAATTCGCATCTATGTGGATCTCAGAAAGCTCAATGATGCATGTGTCAACAATCCATTTCCGACGCCATTTATAGACGAGGTACTAGAAAATGTGGGAGGACAGGAAGCATACTCTTTCACGGATGGTTTCTCAGGGTACCACCAGATCAAGATCGCACCAGAGGACAGGAGTAAAACAACTTTCACCACCAAATTGTTGGAAATAATACTGAGAGGGGGGGTGAATCAGTATTATCTGGTCAAACAATATTTTTCAAAACAAATGATATACGCTACTTCAGTTAGTTAAATCCGCGTGTATATGCAACTATGCAAAAGGAAACCCGCGTATACAAAGAAAACTTTTTATTTACTTTATCTTTCTGATGATGATTGTTAATCTGTGTTGTAGAATCAAATAACTAGTAGCCAGAGACAATAAAACAGAGCAGAAGGACAATCACACACAAGAACACAAGATATAAGGTAGAAACCCAATGTGGGTGAAAACCACCTGTTGCAATTCGTCTCTATCTTCGTTTAAATTAGAAACTTCTTTTACAATGTACTGGTGCAGTCCTTTACCAGTACGCAGGCTGCAACCTGCAAAGAGCTACAACCCTCTCTCGTTCTCTAGCTTCTCCTGGAAGGGAGC
>APFE030651571.1:101390-126374 GCA_000404065.3 Pinus taeda
ACAACCCCCTTTAGCTTTTGCACTAGCCAAGATACTAGTATGTAGGTGCTGGCCTACAGAAGGCTACAACCTTCTCTTTCTTCCAGGGACCACGTTTCATAAATTTTCATACTGGATCCATGAACATCAATCGATCATCAACCAATCTCCTTTCCACCAATTAGATCTTAATCAAGTAGATACTTCTCTGACAGCTGTACCCAAAACACAATACCACAAACCACAAACCAAACGCTGAACCCAGAACACAGCAGCAATAAATAGAAGCAGCTAGATCACAACTTAAAGTATATACGCTATTTCAATAGCCTGCAACATGCGTGCATACGCTTCTGTGTTTGGAACAACCTGCGTATACGCTGTTTACGTTCACTAAACCGGCGTGTATAGCTCCTTCGCTTCACTGAACCTGCGAACAGATCTATAAAGGATAATTCGCTCTTTCAGATATTCAAAAACACCAGATTATCAGTGTTATAGATCAAGCAAGCACCACATATAACAGACCAAAATCATATAAAGATACTATCATTCAAGCTTAAAGATTATGACCCATCAATAGAACTTATCCTTCTTCTTTGCGCTAAGGTTCCTCCTTTATTCAGATCCAAATCTGCACCATAACCCAATTACCAACATTCAGATCTACCACTTTTCAGATATTCAATGATAATTCAGATAATCATTTGCCACAATATCTCCCTCCTCTTTTATATTCTTAGGCCTTCCACAATACCACAGTCCAAAACCATAACATTTCAATACCATGAACCCAAAACTTGGGATCAACACATCTTATGAGACGCCATGGTCCAAAACCATAGGTTCAAATCCCAAGGACTAACTACCATGGTCCAAAAGCAAGTCCTCCAACATATACGTGCCTTTGTTACGTGTAAACCGCGTGTATACGTGCCTTACTCTAGATGAACTTGCGTATATGCCTTTTCTTTCATTCTAAAAGCTTGAACTAAGATCTGTTACCAAAGAGAGTTGCCATCAAGGACAACACCATTGCCATAGCATCAAACCTATGCCATAATGCCAACAATCTCCCCCTTTGGACTTGATGGCAACACCAAAGTCCTCAAGATAATTCTCCCCCTTTTTCATCAAGGGCAAAGGGTTGTGCTCCCCCTGAGTACATGCTGAAATCTCTGTTCTGTTGTGCTGGCCATGCTCCCCTGGCTATAGGCAAAATCTGCAAAAGATGTTCTTCAAGAAGAACCATGACATATACATCATAAAAGACCTTCCTATCACCAAAAAGACTCAATACATACATCCATCACCCAACCATGTGGGGATACATCAGAAAATTATATATGACAACAAGGTATAATACATCTTCATCCGAGACATAGTGGGGAAACCAAAATAGGCCGTTACATGACCTTGACACCATAAAAGAGATACATGACATAGAGACGAAATATGTAGAGCAACACTTATGAAAGTCACCAATAATTGATAGTAACAGTATCTGTCAATCATCATTTTAGATCAGCAACCATGATTTGGATTTGGTTAATTTATGGTTGATATATCTGTTTGATCTGTGCACTTATGCTTATGTTATGAGTTTATGCAAATCTATAATTTTTCTGGGTGCGCGAACTAGTTATCTCTATTAAATGTTTGCTTAAAGACCGTAAAAAAGGTAGTTCGAATCTATAATAGCTCATTAATAATAAGTATTAAGGATTTTCCTGGGTCCGGATCTACGCGGAGCAGAGTGATGCGAAGCCATAGAAGGGTGCGCGAAACTTCCAGACCATATCAAGACATCCCAAGGGTGTGGAAACCTGGTTCCAGCACCCTCCCCTGCTACCTCGGTGAGACCTCAGTCCACACTCTGTGGGTTGTTGCCGAAAAGGCCGGCAGATGCGGGATTTGTTTGGCTAAATAACTCTTCTGAACCTGGGTCAAGACCCTATAAGCCAACAATCTGGAAAATTTTGTTCTCTATTGACTCACACAGAGAAGTAAAATTTCCATGAAAAATTGACCCTCCTGGCCAAGGAAATACGCTGCCCCTGGGGTTTTGAATTGTTTCCTACACAGAAATTTGACCCTCCTCCCTTTCTGCTTTGATCTCTCTGAATTACGAACAATGCTCCGAAACCATGTGAAAATTTGGTGACCCTAAATCCTACTAAAACAACTAATTAAATTTATCCTACTTATTAATTTCTGAATCAAGTTATTTATAGTGTTACACACATCGAAATAAAATCTACTGCAACCTTCACAACATAAAATATTGCGGAAACAAAATACTACGCATGAGAGAAATAAACACACACACAAGTACATTGCTTTCTTTTACAAATGTCCTCAAAAAAACCCAACTTGGGAAAACCAGTGTAGAAGATGAGGGTTTGATTATTATGTAGTAGTAATCTGAGTATGAATCATTGGATTCCCAAACTAGCTGTCTGAGACAAAGAATAAACTGGTAAAGAGGTAGTGAAAAAATATCTCACACTATCACTGGAGATCTAGCATTGATACAGGCTTTGGATGAGCTACCCTACGCTATCTTTGTGTAGTCTCTGCGTGGGCTCACTTAGTCACTGTGTCACAACTCAAGGGACTGTGTCACCCTCTCCTTCTAATCTTCTACCCACTGGAAAATCGACTCCCTGGCCTTCCAGAATAAAACCCTGGCTTCTGGCATTGTATCTCAACTACTCCCCAACAAAATTGCAGACTCTCATTGAAGCACTACATTGCCTCTTCATGGCACTGCACTGCCTCTCTGGACCTCTCGATGCCTTCTCTACCTTGCACTCATCGGGACTAGAAAAACTCCCTCCAATTTACTATCCCTGCCCCTCATGGCAAGAATAACACTCAATCTCTCTCCGGCAGCTCAACGTTGCTATTCTTGAGAATTTGATCTCTAGATCTCACTATCTCTGAGTGTTCTCCAAGTGCCCATCAAGCTGTGTCTTCTAATCTCTCGTTGAAGCACTAACGACCAAGATTAAAACATAATCAAGGGCTAAGATTTACTAGGATTTGATCCTCGTCTTTATCTAGAAGATTCACACCAGGTTTAATTAATACCCTTTAATTAATCACATTTCCTAAGTTTAGTCTTAGGAATACATTAAAAATGATTAATTATTTTAATTAAACCATCTCTAGGAGGAATTTTCCCAAATGATTTCTAGGTTTTGGAGAATGCATGCATCTTAACCACTTTACAAAACCTCGAGGCTAGAGCACATCTGATGCTACATAAATCAGCATGACAATGGGCTGACGCAGACATTGTGCAGAGGCAACCATAAAAGTCGGGGGCAATCTTTCTAGGGGCTGGATCAGCCAGGATTTCCAATGATACTGTGAGGTAATCTCACAAATCTCTCTATTAGGTTTATTCTCTGTAGCTGGATTGTCGGGAAGGATTCCAGAGATGTATTCAGATTTTACTACTGCATAATAATAAAACCCTCAATTCTGATGCACCAATTTTCCCACATTGGGTTTTTCCGGGTACATTTGTCCAAAAATAACGGTGTTATTATGTTGTATTTTCTTTCTTGCTCAGTCTCTTATTTCCACATATAAATTAATTAAGTGAAGGTTGCAGTGTATGTATTTCATTATTTTCTATAGGAAACTACAAATAACTTGTTCATGTAAATCTAACAAGTAGGAGAAATATCATAAGTTGCTGCAGTAGAGATTGCGGTTTAAGAATTTTCACATGGTATCAGAACTGCAGGTGGAACAAGAAGAGCAATGCCAGAGACCTCAGCTCTAAGTAGAAGAGGGAGATTGAAAAGCTGCAGAAGGCGGCAGTTAGAAATCCCAGAGGGTTTGTGCAGTTCTTAGACGGAGGGGCTGAAATTTTGAGGCAGTCTCTCTCTGAGTTAGTCGATGGAGAGAAGGGCTTTCAGATCGATTTTTTTTTTTTCCGGGGCAAAGGGAGCAGCGTTAAAGCATCAGCATGAGGAGAAGCTGGCGAGATGCAGATTTTTCTGTAGGAAGTTTGCTAGGAAGAAAATCGTTAGAAGCGAGAGGAGAAGCACGGTTGAGAAAATTTCTTCCTCGGAGAATTTCTAGCCAAGGAATTTGAATTCTCTAGAGCTGAGCAGCAGCAAGGGGCAACAATTTTACTAGCTCCAGCAGGGAGTGCATAGGCTAGCCCAGTAGCAACACAAAGGAGAGAGGAGATTTTTGATATTTGTGGCAAAAATGGCAACTAGTGGCTTAAGGGATCAAGACAAGTTGGATGGGGCATCCAACTATGTCATCTGGAAGGCAAGAATGTCATTCCTTCTAGATGAGCATTCCCTCAAGACATAAGTCGACAACATGGTGATTTTCCCTACAGATGCAGATATGTTGAAGAAATACAAGGCTGAGATGGCGAAGGCGAAAATGATGATCCTCGATGGGGTGAAGGATCATGTGGTCTATCACATCACTAGCAAAGGGACTGCTAAGGAGATGTTGGACTCTTTATCTTCATTATATCAGGGATCTTCCGAGTAGCGGAAGATGTACCTTGAATAGAAGCTGAGATCTGCTCATATGCAGAAGGGGGAGTGAGTGGATCCATTCCTCACGAAGCTTTAGGAGACCTGTGATGAATTGTTTGCTATGGGGCATACACCTCAAGATTTAGAGTTGGTTAGACTGGCCCTCAGTTTTGTCTCAGATGAGTGGCAAGTGTTTGTCCAGAGTATCTTGGGCATAGTAGCTTTGTCGAATTGGGATGAGATGTGGGCAGCTCTAAAAGAAGAGGAGTTGAGGAGAGACTTAGTTAAGGTTAAACGTGACAGAAGCAAGAGAAATGGGTCGAAGCCCAAGGAGGAGGAGGATAATGCAGCCCTTACATCGAAGGGACAGGAGGAGCAATGGAGACATAAGAAGGACGTTTAGGAGATCAAGTGTTTCGGGTGTGGTTAGATGGGTCACTATGCTACTCAGTGTCCTCTTAGGAAGAAGGACAAGGATTAGAAATACAATCTAAAGGTTGTGCCCACAAATATCGAGGAAGATGAGTTCGCCATGAAAAATGAGATACCTCCAGGAGGGAGGTGGGCTGATTTGGAGTTGTAGTTCGAAAGAGATACAAATGGGTAGGATCCTTGAGGAGCCCACCTATTGGATTAATTCCTTGCTACGGGAGCCTAGATTAGACGTAGCAGGATGGACTAGTGTTGGATAATGCCGAGGAGTGTTGGAAAGACAGTTGCAGTGGCTAGGAGCGACAGAGACTGAACAATGAAAAGTAGGGTTGGCAGCAGTCCAGATGGCATAGAGCAGAGGTCAGCAGCACCACAATAGATTTAGAGGTTTAGCGCAGAGACTAGTAGTAGTCATCTCCAACATTCACGTGGTATCATACTGAACACAATTAGTTCAGTAATTTGGGATGTTTTTCTGTTGTTGATGGAGTAGCAACAACAGTTTGCAGTGTAGTGGTAGTTGGCAGTGGCAGTTCCAGCAGCAACACAGATGCAGAAACTCAGAGGGAGTTGCAGTACGGATGTAGTCTTGATAGTGGAAGTGTCAGCAGCAGTACAATGTGAAAATTCCTAAGCCGGAATCCCTACTGTAACAAACTGATGTTACTTCTCCTACTTGATTAAATCATGCAAGTTAATCACTGTATTCTATGGTAAATTTTGAAGCAAATACATATGCATCCTTCACTTAATTTACATATATGTGGAAACAAAATATTGAGCAAGAAATAAAAATACTACACATAGGACACAGTTATTTTTGGACAAATAGTCCCCGGAAAAACACAATGCGGGAAAATCGGTGCAGCATCTCAGAGGGTTTTATTATTATGTAGGAGAAATTCTGAATACAATTCTAGGATGCTCAACTAGCAATCTGATATAGAGAGAATAATGAAAAAAAGACTGGTGAAATGATCTCACCCTATCACTAGAGATTCAATGACTAATCCTATTGCTCTGGAGACTCTGTGTCACCCTTTGCGTGGCCTCTGCGCAGAACTGCATAACCCTAGGAAATTTTTGCATCACCCCTCCTGGGTATTACATTTCCTCTCCTATGGATCTTCTACTGACTAAGAAATTGACTTTCTACCTCCTAGACTCACACCCTGGCTTTCGACAACTGAATTTCAACTTCCCTCAGTAGGAACTCGACTTCCCCTCAATTACCAGACTAACTCTGTATTAGCACTACGTAGGCTAGTGTCGACCTTCCCCTAGACATCTTTTTGTCCTCTCTCTGCCTCATACTCTCTAGAAATTCCTTCTCCCAGATTCTCACTACCCTTCTACTCCAAGATCTCCTCAATCAATTTTCCTACTGAGAACTCACTTCACAAAATCGATTTCCTCAATCTCTCTATGTGTTTTCCAAATGACCCTCAAGCCCCTCCTTATATCTTCGTATTGGACAACCAACGACCTATATTAAAACATAATCAAAGGCTCAGATTGTTTTTGGCTTGATCCAAGCACTTTTCTAGAAGTTTCACCCCTGATTAGATTAACACCCATTAATATTTTAATTTTCTTAAGTTTATACTTAGGGTCCTCATTAAAAATATTAATTTTTTTAATAAAATCACTTATGAGTGGAATTTCCCAAAACGCTTTCTGGGTTCTTTGGAATACCTGTGCCCAAGCCTTCCTGCAAAATTTAAGGCTTAGAGCACATCTGATGCTACCCCAAATCAACACTCCCTCTTAGCGAGGAATGTGCTCTCGCAATACACTTCTACTACATATTGCTCTGACTCTAAAGCATCATCCTCTACGTTGTTCATGTCTAACATGTTGTCCACCAACTACTGCATTGTTGCTTCTACTATACTGTTTCCTTTGACATTGCCACTGCCAATGCTACATCTGTACTACATCTCCCTCTTAAACATTGCATCTGCTATGTTGTTAGCACTGCCACTGCTAACACTGCATCCGTACTGCAACTCAGTTGTTGAGAGAGACAACCGAAAACACCCAAAACTAGACAAGTATCCAATGGATACACCTTGGTGCTGAAATCCTAACTACTTCTAGTCCCACGCTCTCTTCTGAAGCCACTACGCTGCTGAATCTTTGCACTGTGCCTCCTCGCACTGTCGCTTCTCTACTTTGCGCTGCTCACATTCTGGTGCTACTAACCACTGCATCTGTCGAATCAACACTCCATGGAACTAACTGAAAAACTCCACCATCCCACTACTATTGATCATGGGCTCTCGTAGCAAGGTGATGATCCAATAGGTGGGCTCCCGTAGCAAGGTGATGATCCAATAGGTGGGCTCCTCAAAGATCCTACCCATTGGTAGCTCTATCTAACTATAGTTCTATATCAGCCCACCTCCCTCCTGGATGTATCTTGGTTGTCATGGCGAACTCCTCCTCTTGTTAAATATTTGTGGCTACAACCTTCGGATCATGCTTCTCATCCTTGTCCTTTTTCTTCAAAGGACACTGCAATGCATAGTGGCCCATCTCGCCACATCTGAAGCACTTCACCTTGGAGATTCCTTTCTTATGTCTCTATTGCCCCTGTTGTCCCTTCAATGCAAGGGTTGTGTTATCCTCCTCTTCTACTTTGGACTTCAACCCACTACTGTTGTTGCTCCCGTCATGTTTGACCTTGAGTGGGTCTCTCGTCAACTCTTCTTGTTTCAAAACTACCCACATCTCTTCCCAATTTAGCTATGTTGCTCTGCCCAGGATGCTCTAGACAAAGATTTTCCAATCATCTGAGACGAAATTTAGAGCCAGTCTCACTAACTCCGAATGCTAAGGTGTATGTCCCACAGCTGACAGCACATCACGGGTCTCCATAAATTTCGTGAGGAACGGATCTACTCGCTCCCCCTTATTCATCTGAGCAGATCTCAACTTCTACTCTAAGTACATTTTCCTTTGCTCAGAAGATCCTTGATACAATGTGGCCAAGGCATCCCACATCTCCTTAGTAGTCCCTTTGCTTGCAACGTGGCACATCATGTGATCCTTGACTCCAACCAGGATCATTCTTTTCACCTTAACCATCTCAGCTCTATACTTCTTCAGCGATCTACATCTGTTGGTTCAGCCACCACATTATCAACATACATCTTGAGGGCATGCTCATCTAGCAGGAAGGTCATCATAGCGTTGCAAATGGCATAGTTGGAAGCCTTGTCCAACTTGTCCTGATCCCTTAAGCCACTAGTTTCCATATCCTCCAAAAATTTTCGAACAACTCCCTCTTTCTCCCTACTGCATAACTCCTAGGCTAACGTACGCACTCCCTGATGGAGCTGGTAAGCTATTGCTCCTCTTCTACTCAGCAATTGAGAAATGTTGATTTCCTCGGCAAGAAATCACCGAGTAAGTATTCCCTCACTAACCTATGTTGTTTCTTTCTTCTGACGTATTTTCAGCGCAACAAAGTTGCCTACTAAAAAATCTTCATCCACAAATTTCTCCTCACGTTGAGGCTCAGCACTGCTCCCTCTACCATAGCAAAATTTGCACTAGAAGCTCTTTCTCTCCGTCAACTCACTCGGAGAGAGACTACCTTGAATTTTAAAACCTCGGGCTAGAACTACGCAAACCCTCTAGGGTTTTGACTTGCTGCCTCCTGCATCTTTTCAATTTCCCCTTTTGCTTAGCACTGGGGTTTCTGGTTCTGCTCTTCTTGTCTCACCTGCACTACCTCTGATACCATGTGAAAATTCCTAAGCCGAAATCCCTTTTGCAGCAAACTGATGTTACTTCTCCTACTTGATTAAATCATGCAAGTTATTCATTGTATCCTACGGTAAATTCTGAAGTAAATACATCTGTAGCCTTCACTTAATTTACATATATTCAGAAACAGAACACTGACAAAGAAAGAAAAATACAACAAATAGGACACAGTTATTTTTGGACAAATAGTCCCCAGAAAAACCTAATGCGGTAAAACCAGTGCAGCAGCTCTGAGGGTTTTATTATTATGCAGGAGAAATTCTGAGTACAATCCTAGGATGCTCAACTAGCAATCCGATCCAGAGAGAATACTGGAAAAAAGATTGGTGAAATGATATCACCTTGTCACTAGAGAATCAGCGATTGATCCTGTTGCTCTAGAGACTCTGTGTCACCCTCTACGTGGCCTCTGCGCAAAACTACATCACCCCAGGCAGTTTCTATGTCACCCCTCCTGGGTATTACGTTGCCTCTCCTCTGGATCCCCTACTAGCTAATAAATCAAATTTCTGCCTCCTAGACTCACACCTAGCTTCCGACCACTGAATTTCAACTTCCCTCAGCAGGAACTCAACTTCCCCTCAATGATTGTGTTGCCTCTGCATCAACACTGCGTAGGCTAGTGTCAGCCTTCCTATGGACATCTTTATGTCCTCTCTCTACCGCGTACTCTCCATAAATTCCTTGTCCCGGATTCTCACTGCTCCTCTGCTGCAAGATTTTTTCAATTGATTTTCTTACTGAGAACTTTTGATTTCAAAAAAACAATTTCCTCAATCTCTCTCTATGTTTTCCAAATGACCCTAAGCCCCTTCTTATATCTTCCTGTTGGACAACCAATGGCCTAGATTAAAACATAATGAAAGGCTTAGATCATTTTTGGCTTGATCCATATCTTTTTCTAGAAGTTTCACCCCAGATTAAATTAATACCCATTAATATTTTAATTTTCCTAAGTTTAGACTTAGGGTCCTCATTAAAAATATTAATTATTTTAATAAAATCACTTCTAGGTGGGATTTCCCAAAACGCTTTCTCGGTTCTTTGGAATACCTATGCCCAAGTCTCCCTACAAAATTTGAGGCTTAGAGCACATTTGATGCTACCCCAAATAAACATATAATTGCAGAAACAACGGAGTGGTTGTCGATAGCATGTCAGACATCAGCAGCGCAGAGGGAGATGTTACAGAATAGGGTGATGTTTCAGTGGGATGCATTGCTAGAGCACATTCCTTGCTAAGAGGGAGTGTTGATTTATGGTAGCATCGGATGTGATATAAGTCTCAAAATTTTCAGGGAGGCTTAGACACATGAATTCTTTAATACCCATAAATCGTTCTGGAAAATTCCACCTGAAAACAATTTTATTAAAATAATTAATTATTTTTAATGGGAGCCTAAGTCTAAACTTAGGAAATTAAAATAATTAATGGGTATTAATCTAAAATGTGGGTGTAACTTCTAGAAGAAGGTGGAGATCAAGTCAATATGATCCTAGTCATTGATTAGGATCTAATCTGGGTCGTTGATTGATCAACAAGAGGATTATAAGAGGCTTGATGGGCACTTGGAGAACACACACCGAGTGAGTTTAGAAGATCAAATTTCTGAAGCAAAGAAACTATCGAAGATAGATTCAAAGTGAGATTTTGCAGTGAGGGGAAAGGATAGTATTTGAAGGGAAATCTTTCTCAATCGGAGGATATTCAGTAGAGAAGGCAGAGAGAGATCTAGCAGTGGCAGTGCTGAGCCAAAGGGGCAGACGTAGAGCCACGCAGAAGCTAAGAGGGAGTGCGAAATTTGCAAAGGGAATTTGAGTTTCAAAAGCCAGGTGTCGAGGTGTGAGACCTGGAGGCACAAATCGACTCTCCTGGGTAGAAAATAGACCAGCCAAAAGGTTGATGATGTCCCTAGAGAGCTTGAAACTGGGCTGACGTAGATATTGCATAGAGGCAGCCAAAAAATTCAGGGACAATATTTCTAGGGGCTGGATCAGCAAGGATTTCTAGTGATAGTGTGAGGTAATCTCACAAATCTCTCTGTCAGGTTTATTCTCTGTAACTGTATTGCCGAGAAGGCTTCAAGAGATGTATTCATATTTTACTACTGCATAATAATAAAACCCTCAGATCTGTTGCACCGATTTTCCCATATTGGGTTTTTCCGGGGACATTTGTCTAAAAATAACGGTGTTATTGTGTCGTATTTTCTTTCTTACTCAGTCTCTTGTTTCCACATATAAATTAATTAAGTGAAGGTTGCAGTGTATGTATTTTAATATTTTCCGTAGGAAACTACAAATAACTTGTTCATGTAAATCTAACAATTAGGAGAAATATCATAAGCTGTTGCAGTAGGGATTCCAGTTTAGGAATTTGCACAGCAACAACTAGCCCTAATTTTAGTAGTATGCAGCAATAAGAATAACAACATCAAAATTTACTCACAACGTTATACAGTATATCCAAACAGCATTTTGTTTACAATACAAAGCTCCAAGACAAAATAAATAGCCCAAATCCATATGTCAAAATTTATCCATTTCCAAAAAATATCCTCCAAGGAAAAAATGCAAAGTTCTATATGATTAGAGAGATCCTAAGTCAAGTGATGATCCAAATGAATGTATCTAACATCAAGATATAGGCTCCCGAGGACTTCAAATTAGCCTATGGGCCTACATTAGCCCCTAATGCTAAAATAATGTGCAAATAAAACCCCTATTGGTGACAAGCCCACCAAACTAGCTCACAAGTGTAAAAATAAGCCTCACAGGGGGCCAAATAATAATATGTACATGTTGTGGGGTCCTCGAAAGGCCTAATAATGTCCTGAAGTGCCATACTGAGGAATAAATTCCAAGGAATATGATGGACAATGGTGTGGCCCTTTGTTCTCCAAGTAGTAGACATGTGGTGCTCCCAGTGGGTCTCAGGGCACATAAATGACCCCATGGGTCTCCATATGAATTGAAGATGCCCGTAGATCCCCTGCAAGGGCCTAAGTGGTGGAATGAATGTTGCCATTACATCGTACAAGTCGTGGGACACCTACCAAGAGTGTGGAGCTCCTGTGGGGGCCTGCTGGGCATAATTGCAAGGGTCTGAGTCGTGGAATGAATGCTGCCATGACATCGTACAAGTCCTGGAACACCTGCCAAGAGTGTGGGGCTCCTGTGGGGGCCTACTGGGCATAATGTACCCAACATATTACCATCGTCTCAAAAGAGGATCGCTAGTAGTCTTTAAGCATCTATAAATATTCATGGAGTGTTTTTTTCTGTTGTGGAGGCCAATGGCTCTCTATGCACACCCTATATGTGCCAATGTAGACCTCTGCGGGTTAGGATCCTGTATAGGGAGACCAAATCCAAATGGAAAGCTCCTGTAATCCTGCACAAGATCCAATGCGTCCCCTAATCTCCCAATACAACTAGTCATTAAAATAATCAGGTAAAAGAGTTTACAAATTATGCATAATAAAGTGGACACTTCATAATGGCATGCCCTTCCGTGGTGGGCTTTGGCATATGCAAGTGTTGCCAAGCTCTAAAGAGGGTTAACCAAGTACCTTCTTAGGTTGTTTTAGCCCTTAAATGTTGATTTGGGGTAGCATAGGATGTGCTCTAGCCATGAAAATTGGTGGAGAGGCTAAAGCACATGAAATCTCCAAGACCCAAAAATGGTTTGGACAAATTGTACCCAGTTTGGGAGATATTAAAACAATTAATATTTTTCATGGAGTTCCTAAGTCTAAACTTAGGAAAAATAAGGATCAAGCTAAATCTAATCTTAGCCGTTGATTAGAGATTTAATCTTGGCCATTTAAGGACCAATAAGAAAAGTATAAGAAGAGGCTTGAGTGTCAGTTGCAGAACACACCAGACTAATCAGTTGTTGATTTTTCTAGAGCGGGGTTGCTAAGCAAAGTTGAATCAGTGATCAGTAGCAAGGGGCAGTGAGTACAAGGTAGAGAGGCAAAGACAGTACTGAGAGACCAGCGTAGAAGCAGAGAGAGCGAGAGCAGCAGCCAGTCCAAGCTACATAGAGACCAACGCAGAAGTAGAGAGAGCGAGAGAAACAGCGAGTCCAGGCTACACGGAGCCTACCAGAGACAACGCAGAGGCCAAAGGGACTGTGTCATCCACACAAAGCCTGTTGAAGTGATGCAGAGGATCCCAGGGTTGGCGCAGAGGGTCTTGGGGCTGACACAAATCAATAGGAGGCTGACGCAGTGGCATGAAGGGCCAGCGCTGAGCTTCAGTTGTTCCGAAGAGGGCTTTGTGGGACAGGTTTTCTGAATACATATTTCCGGATATAGAGGTATTGCTGCCATGTATTTTTCTCTGTTGAGTGAGCCGGTTAGGCACCCAGTTGTACTCAAAAAGAATTCATAATAATATAACCCTTTGAATAGCTGCACCAGTTTTCCCGCATTGAGTTTTCCTAGGGACATTGGTCCAAAAATAACAGTGTCACTCGTGTGCTTGATTTCTTTCATTTGATGATCTGTAGATGTTGATATTGTACTTGTGTTTATTTTCAGAATTTTAATGGTAAATAACATGTTAAGTAATTAAACAAGTAGGAATAAATAAACCAGATAGTACAAGAAGAATTTCTAATGGGTTAAACTTAGAAATTCCAACATTAAAGAGGATAGTATGTCCAAGGTACATCCCTCTAATGAGAGTGGCAAGTGATAAATAACTGGAATGCAATAGGGAATGAGAAGGGCAATCCTGGGCCACATATTGGGGCATAGGGGTAGCTATATAAGGGGAATCCCACACCTAGGTATGTCATGTTTAGGAGGGAGAAATATTAGTACATGAGGTGCCTCAGTCTTGATGTTTTCACCCTTATTTATATGTATTTTTCCTTTTATGAAATTTCTTTAATTGACTACTCGGGGCTCAAAGGACAAGAGCATGATGTGTAAGATATGTCAGTGATTACCCCCTTTAAGGTAGGGCGGTTCATTTCCCTCTAGGGGTTGGGAAAATCATGGGTTCCTAATTGATAATGGAGGCTCATCTAGGGTGTATGGAACCGTGGTGATGACCATGGATTGGGGTAGAGGGCTTTTGCCCACGTGCTAATTATTTTGTCTTGGCCATCTTTTGCTCTTTCCGGTACAATTTCCTATCAAATGTGGCCAATTATGTTTTTTTTTCTTTTCTTTTACCTGTTTCAACCTTCAGGGCATCATTCTAGGCGTGTCCCAAGGTGGGGGCAAGGGGATAGGGATGCTGGCCCTATGTGGACCTAGGTGGGAGAAATGATGAATGGGGTATAGTGAGTTGAAAGGGAGTAATATGTGGATAAAGGAGCAGAACCACATGCCCAAAGTTGGGTTTTCCGAAGTAGGACTACCCTAGAACCAAATGGTCAATAAAGGAGATCCCACAGGACTAAGATCCAAGGGTAACAATGTAAAGAGATCAAGGGGAAAAGAGCACAAACTAAGTCCACCTTTTCTACCAAATACTCCCATCAATCCATATCGATAAGTATCCATGATAAGTAAACCCAATACTAAATTAACAAATGAAAAGACATACCTTTAGATTCAGGAGTCCCACCTTCAAACATATGATCAACACATGTGAGTGAGGAACCACATGGGTGGCTTCGGTGGCAGAAAAATGGCACAACGAGCTAGTAGGAGGCTATAAGGGACTGTTAAGTGTCGACTGAGACTCATCATGGAGAAAAATTTCTCCTGGGGATATCACCGATGAAGTGGTGGGTACCATGTCCAAGATGGCTTCTGGTGTCAGTACCAAGTTCCCTTCATCATCGAAAGGAGGCAATTCAGTGGCCATTGTAACCTATTGTCTAAAGGCCTTTTTCAAGCATGAGATGTGAATCACATTGTGAATTCATCTCTCTAGGGGTAACTCCAACTCGTATGCTGCCTCCCCAACTCTCTTGACTATCCTGTAAGGCTTGTAGAAATATCCCCGGCAACGATGCCAAAAAATGTTGGCATTTCCAGCTAAAACAAATGATAGAAAGATGAAAGATGAATGTTGTAGAGCCAAGGCCCAATAAATTCGTCCCCGGTAACAGCGCCGAAAAATGTTGTCGCACATAATTTCTAGGCACCATGACAACGACTCAGATCAGGGGTTGTCTCCCTGATCCCCAATCTCTTCGTTTAAGTTGTCTCCCTACAGCAGGTTAAGGGGGGTAGACCCTATGGAAAAATGGAATGAAGAAGAACTGGCTGGGAGCCAACCAGTTTGGGAGGCAGTGAAGCGATCAAGCACTTGATTAAGATTTAGCAAGACTTATAGGATTTGATTAGATTTTAAACGATTGATACCAGTGCCTTATGGAGTCAACGATCTTGCTAGGGAAATGAAGACCAAGTAATCGATTAACAACTACTGCTTAGGTGAATGACTATCTTATATGAAATGCAGACCCTAAAACTAATGTGAGATGCAAGAATCTGCTTAGATGAATGACTATCTTATATGAAATGTAGACCCTAAAACTAATGTGAGATGCAAGAATCTTGGTTAATTTTAGTTAAATGCCTGTCTAAGTTTAACCCTTCAATCATTTCTATATTGAGCATGATTTCGTAGTAATTGGCAGAAAGAGGATAAGGTGAAGCACACTAAGGTGTAATTAGCAATACCTCTCTTGAAAATCTAACATACCCAGTGCCTCCGACACTGCAAAGAGCTATGGCTCTGATGACTGCAAGGTCACCGTTTTAAGTACTATTAAAAGCAGGCTACTCAAGCAAAGATGGATGGATACCTATCTCTCTATCGACCAAGCTTATGCTTGGAAGCAAATTTTATGTATGCAAAACTAACTTATATGCAAATGCACCAGATGATGAGAAGATGAGATGAAGCTAGATTCAAGGATGAAAAGATGTTTATGTCGCAGAAACTTCAAATACCCAAATGAAATGTTCGCTTTATTAAATGAAGACTCAAAATTAAATCCCTGAAGATATTACAATTAGAACACAAACTTATTTCAAATCTTTCTGATACAGTTATACCTCAAAGAGAACAAAAAATTCTTTGCAATTACTATAAACAAATGCTAAAAAAATACTCAGTTTATGAAACAAAGGATATGCATTTTATCACAATTCCATGATAGAGTACTTAATTTTCAGAAATTAATTTTTAGGACAGCAATAAGAAAAGCTTTATGATAGCAGCAATATGACAATGAAAACAGTAAGCTATCAATGATATCTTTCTGCCAAAAATTTACCGAATTTTTTCCAAACTTGCCCACATGAATTATCAAAAAATTTCAGCTTGTTATGATGTGATTTCTGGAATTATATCAGATTTGATATACTTATTACAACCAGCAATTAAAACATAAAATAAGCCTAATGATGGATGTCCAACTCAAGAAATTAATTCCTTAATGTATTGGGAAACTTAGGAACTGAATTTAGGCTAACCCACATGAAATTTTTCCACCGTTATATTTCAGACTTCAGAAACAGGATTATTCAGAGATAGTAGTGACCCAAAATGTAGATCTAGGCCAAATTCTTGATACACATCAAACATAAATGACTTATTAATGTATTTAGAAAATTTTCAAACCACTTAGATGTGTTTTTCACCACTATTAGAAAGGTATATGACTGTTGTAGCAAACAGTGAGGAAAAAGATGGTTTAAAGATCAAATCCTTAGGCCCTAGGCCTTGAAGATCACTTGCCCAAGTTGCCAAAAAAATTTCAATATCTGAAACACAATTTTTTAACAAATTCTCTACAAAAACCCACCAATTATTAGCATCAGAAAATCAAATATTCAAATCAGAAATGGAGCAAGGGAATCTAGGGCCAATGAGAGCTAGCACTAGGCCCAATAGAACTAGCGTTGGGCTAGGAGAAGGAAAATCTGGCCGTAGGAGCCCCAAAACTTGAAACCCTTGTTCTAAAAAAAAATATTTTGCTTCAGATATTCAAATTTATTGAAAAAATTTTAATGGTTGGCTTTGTAAAAAGATTTAGAATAAGATATTGCGCTCTAGGGCCTAGATCTGTCTCAAAACCTCTAGATCTACTAGAAAAATCTCAGATCTGAAGATTTACTTGGCTGATTTCTCAGATCTATTCCTGCAAACAATCTTTGAGCCCTGATCTTGCCCTCCAGGGTATAGATCTAGCTCATATCTAAAGATTTACTTGGCTGGTTTCTCAGATCTATTCCTGCAAACAATCTTTGAGCCCAGATCGTGCCCTCCAGGGTCTAGATCTAGCTCAGATTTGAAGATTTTCTTGGTTGATTTCTCAAATCTATTTCTAAACAAGTGAAAAGAGAAAAACGTGATACCCAATATGTACAAAAATATAGAAAATCATAAAAACCCAAGGGTTAAAATTCAAAATTCAGAACTACACAAGTAAATAATAGATCTATACAAATAATTTACATATCTATACAAATAATTTACAGATCTATCAGATCTGAGGAGTATGAGTCCAACTTTGCTCCCAGGTCTGATAATCTAATGCTCTTAATAGCCAGATCTATCAAAATTTCCACAAAATATTTAAAAGATTTTGAAATTTTAGAGAGGTACTAGCCCAAAAACACCCTGCATAAAAAAGATTATCGTTAGATAAATCCTGAGGCTTATATGAAGTAGGCTCTTCAGAAAATGTGTTGAGAGTTGGCTGGTCCAACCGAGAACTATCCCCAAACGCTCAATGAGAACCTGAGAGATCTTCTATAAACACTATATCAACCATCAAATCAAGTAGAGAAATAGAACAACAATAAAATTTTGAAGAAATAGAGATACCTGCTACTTCAATCAAAATTAAAAATGTTACCATAGATCCAACAAACTGAATAAGATACCTGTATTCAAATTATTCTAAGAGAGCTATTGATTGATAGTTTTCACATAATATTAAGTAGAAACTAAAACAATGTTACCATAAATTCATAAAGAGGAACACTGCAGCATGTTGAAACCCCAAAGACTTTTGCATTAATTCAAAAAAGTATACAAGAGAGCTTGAGAGCTTAGTACATGATCCAAAGATCGGATGAACTGACTGACAAATGACCTCCTATTTAAATATAAATCCTTCAATGGCTAGTTGGAGTGATCCTCGTCAAAGAAATCTTGACCGTTGATGAGGATTAAAATTTCTTTTAGTCTCATCCGTTGAAACTTTAAAGTATTAAGGAAATTCGATTTTTTCAATTAAATGCATTTTAATTAATTCAAAAATTAATTTTTTGAATTAATTTCCTCAAAATTTTGACTTTGACTTAACCCCAGGGACCAAAGGCTTAAAATTTAGCAAAATAATCAATTTACCTTAGTCCCTCGACCTCTTAAACTTTAATTTTTAAGGACCTACGAATTTTCCTTTGGAGAATTTAAAGCTACCTAGGACCTAGAATTAATGAAATTTTTGGCTTAGGATTTTAATTAATTTTGGCCAGAAAATTTAATTAATTAACCTATGAAAGGATAAATTATTTTTGCAACCCTTAGGACACTTTACATCATGATTTTTATATTTTTTACATCTCAAGGGGGAAAACCCATCTGAAAATGACCCTCAGAGACTACCCAATTTTGCGACACAAATATAATCCAACAAACCAAGCAATTTGTAATAAAATAACTTAACCAAATGGTTAGGATTATTCCCAAATCACTTTTACATAGACTTGATCAAGAACACTAGGAATCCCCTAAGATCCAGTGACAAAATCCATTCCGGCTTTGGGTAAGGCTGAAGGAAAACTCTGCTGACCATCCGAGAATGGATCAGTGAGACAAAAAACCTCCCAGAATGTAGATCGTCACCAGAAAAGTAGGTTTACCTAGGTAATTACATACACAACACAGATCTGCTAAGGTTATTTACATTATACACATGTAGAAGGGTTTACATTATAACATGATAATTAGGCTGATGATGATAGTTGAACGGCATGGACACATCGATCAGGCGCTATCCCATTTGCGATAAAAGTGGGTGTACTGCTATGGATTGTTGACACGTAGTGGTCAACAGACCCCATGGCTGCTAACTTGTCCTAGGTCTCCTGAAGCTTCATGAGGAACAGATCTAGCGCTCCCCCTTCTGCATTTGCATAGTTCTCAGTTTCTGCTCTAAGTACATCTTCCACTGCTCGGAAGATCCTTGATATAGCGTCGCCAAGACATCCCACATCTCCTTAGCGGTCCCTCTATTAGTGATGTGACAAACCACGCGATCCTCTTTTCCATCAAGGTTCATCCTCTTGGCCTTCGTAATTTATCCCTTGTACTTCTTCAATGGCTCTACATCTACCCACCACACTGTTGACATAGGTCTTGAGAGAATGTTCATCTAGAAGGAATGGCATCCTTGCCTTCCTGATGACACAATTGGATGCTAAATCCAACCTATCCTGATCTCTCAACCCACTGGCTACCATCTATGCCATGAAAATGTCGAACTGTTCCTCTTTGTTGCTTAATGTTGTTGCTCAGCCAATAAGAAAACGAACTTATTAGCGGGAACTCTACTGAGGAAAATTTCCCTCACTGTGCTTCTCCTCTCTCTTCTAACTTCTTTCAGCCCAGCAATCTGCCTCTGAAAAAACTGCATCCCACCGATCTTCCTCACGCAAAGGCTCTGCTCCCCTCCCTCTAGCACGAAAATATTTCGATTTGGAAGCCCTTCCTCTTTGTCGACTCATGCAGACAGAGACTTTCTTTGAAAATTCAGCCCTCCTAGCTTGGACTGTCCAATCCCTCTAGGGATTTGAACTACTGCCTCCTACACCTATTCGACCTCCTTCTCTGCTTAGCCATTAGGGAAATTTTGAGGTCTAAAATGGGCCTTCTAAGGAAATTATAAAATAATAGTGGAAATAATAAAATCAGATTATATTGCATCAACAAATTTTAGAGGGAAAAAAGAAAAACTACCATTTCAACTTGTATTTTCAACTTATCTCCCTATGGTTTTACTCAAATTTCGAGTGGGAACACTCGTTAGATGAAGAATTTGATTCCTCATTGAAGGAGTACCCATGTTGCATTCTTTCGATGGACCCTGCTACACGAAAAATGAAAAATACATGAAAAAATATGATTACAAACACCTTTTTAATTTATTTTTCATATTTTTTGTAACAAAGTCCATCGAAAGTATGCAACATGGGTACTCCTTGGATGAGGAATTAAATTTTTCATCCAACGAGTACTCCCGCTCAAAATTTGAGTAAAACCTTAGGAAGATAAGTTGAAAAAGTAGTTTTATTATTTTATTATTTTTTAATTTTTTTACCTTTTTACCCCAAAAATTGTGAATCATACCCCATGGTTGACATCATCATCTTGAATCCTATTGGTTCTCGTAAAGTTTATTTATGTTTTACATTTTTCTTAAGAGGCTCATTTTAGACCTCAAAATTTATCTAATGGTTGGGTTCTATTGCACTGTTCATATTTTCTCACCTGCACTACTCTGATACCATGTGAAAATTCCTAAACCCAGAATCCCTCTCTATAACAACTGATAATATTTCTCTTACTTGTTAATTTACATGAACACGTTATTTTCAGTTTCCTAATGCAAATATCAAAATACATATACTATAGCCTGCATCATTTAAAATAATATGCCAAAACAAGAAAATGAACAATAGAAAGATACAACACAAATGACACAGTTATTTTTGGACAAATGTCCCCAAAAAAACCCAATGCTAAAAAACTGGTGCAACTTTTATTATTAAGCAGAAGTTATTTCTGAATACAACCTCTGGATGCCTTGCTAGAATGCAGTACAGAGAATATCACTTGAAAAAATAAATTAGTGAGATTACCTCACTCTACATTGTGAGTCCCAGCTAATCCGACAGCTGAACCAACGAGTCCCCGGCTACTTTTGTGTTGTCCCTATGGAGTCACTGTGTGGGCCTGTGTCACAGCCTCTAAGGCACTGGATCACCTCTTTGCTAAATCGATTTTCTCTTAGGAACTAACTCCATCCCTTCCAGCTCAGAACGTCAAACCCTCCAACAAATTTCAAACCTCTGTGTGGAAGGCTTTGTGCTGCTCCGTGTGAGCCTTTCCTGACTTTGCGTCACCCTCTCTAAACATCATGCTATCTCCTCTATGTGTCTCTCTACCTCTCTACTGAGTATTCTTGGCTCTGGAGAAGATACTCTAGCCAAAACACTCTCTGCCCCTCTCGGCGTGATCACTACGAAATCACTACGTTTCTCTCTAGCTCAGCAATTTGATCTCACTGACCAACTCTGTGTGTGTTTTCCAAATGACCCTCAAGCCTCTTTAAATAATCTTCTCGTTGACATTCAATGACCCAGATTAGAAGCTAATCAATGGCTAAGATCATTTCTGCTTGATCCTCGTCTTCTTCTAGAAGTTACATCCACAATTAGATTAATACCCATTAATTATTTTAATTTCCTAAGTTTAGACTTAGGGACCCATTAAAAATAATTAATTATTTTAATAAAACTGTCTCCGGGTGGAATTTCCCAAAACGCTTTATGGGTTCTTTGGAATACATGTGTCCAACCTCCCTGCACAATTTGAGATTTAGAGTACATCCGATGCTACCAAAAATCAACACTTCTATGGTTAATAATCTGTCTTGAAGATTGACCTCCTTGTCATGAATAAAGTTGATTTCTTTCTTATGAATTTCTTTTATGGAGCTTAGCTCCTCAACATGTTCCTCTTCTATGGTATCCACCATGCTCTGAATTGGGTCCTTTGATTATATTGAGAAACTTCCATTGCCTGTAACCTGTTTCCCATGGAAGTCATTCCTCTAGCATGATCTGCTATTAGTTTTGCTTGACTAGACTGCATGTCTTTAATCATTTGAGTTAATTCCTAAACAAGAAGCTTATCATTTTCCTTTTCATTGTCAAAATGATTAATCTACTTACTGGTCCCTGCCTCTATACTATCGAAAATTCTTCTTGTGATGGCACAAGTGGATTCATTATGACAGTGATTACAACTTCTACAATATGGCACATTCTCCTGATCGCTAACATGGTGTAATTGATTCTCTTGCATCTTCTCTATGAGATTTTTCATATTAGCAAACTATTTATCCTCCTTAACTTGTATTCTTTTAACGATCTCTATTAATTCTTTAACATTGTGTTCCTCTTCTAGAGGATCATGAGGATAACCTTGAGTGTTAGTACAATGAAAAGGGATGGATAAGTCATCCATGATGACTTAATAATGGATGTCAGAGAGAGAGATCCTCGTTCAAGAAAATCAAGAGATTCACAAGAAGCGAGCATCTAGCGAAAATTCTTGCAAAAAATGAAAGAAGTGGAGTCGCCACTCGAACATGAATCTGTCTCCAAAATCCAGAAGACAAAAACCAAAAAGTTAGTCAGGGAAAAGCAGGTGGATATCAAGGAAGGCTTCCTATTTGAGACAAATGAATGCTTACTAGAATGTATTTTATTCTGAGAACAGGGTTAAGCAAGCTACCAGGATTCTTTCTAATATAAGCCCTTGTGAATGGATGAAATAGTGGAGTGGCCACTCAAATAGGAAACTGACCCAAATGTCTAGGTGCCAAAGTGCAAATAGAGGAGTGAACAAGGTGATAAGGAGATTAGTGAATGTGGTGTCAAGAAGATGACAATGGATCAGAGGATTACAAAGATTAATAAGAATGTCATCAAAACCAAGGTCCAATAAATTGGTCCTTGACAACGACACCAAAAAAAGTTGTGTCACTTTGACAGGACAATGGATGAAGAAAAATGGAAAGATTGAAATATTAAGATATTGTTGTAAAACCCTGGAATGAAAAAATCTATCCCCGAAAACGATGCCAAAAAATGTCGTCACCTAGATTGTACAGGCACCACGATAATGCTCAGGATGGAGGTTGTCACTCTGATCTCCGCCCCACCCCATTCTAGTTGTCTACCAACAACAGGTTATGAGGGGTAGTCCCTATGGAATGAGGTGAAGGAAAGCAAGTTGAGAATCAACTTACTTGGGAGACCCAGATAAGTGGCCTAGCCACTTGGTTGGAATCAAGCAAGATTATGATTAAATTATATTTTCTATTATGAGACGAATGTCTTAATGGAGTCACAAATTCTTGCTTCTTATGAATTGAAACCAAATGACCAAATGGACACCCGCTTCTCGAATGATTGACTAACCTATGTGATATGCTTATGCAAGAGATTATGAGTGACTGCTATCTTGGATTAAGATTGGTTAGGTTACTTAATTACTTATGTGAGATTTATCTTAAGAGTACTTAGCAATGTTATGATGCAATCTAAAACAAGATATCTTTTAAGAGATACACGTGTAAACTTCAAGTAACTAATTCACCAATTAACACAAGATGTTATGCCAAGTTATGAGATCAATGAGATTAACCAATTTCAAAGGTATATCAACAATAAATATTTGGAAAATTCAAACTTGATCAATGTTATAACAGTAGTAAGAAAATGCTAAACCAACAATGCTTATGATTGCCCAAGATCACAAAAATATGCCAACTTAGAAAATATGTATGTTAGCTTTCTTAAGATATATCTTTCAGTAAAATTTCAAATCTGAAGTATAATTTGTAGTAGTAAGTTAACTCACAGATCAACAGATAGTAATGTCAACACCAATGCCCAAAAATGCCTAAAAATCGTAAAAATTGTCAAACTTGAGGAAAAATCAATTATGAGGATTTTTTTAGGGCTAGACTAAGAAAATTTCAGATCTGATATACTTATTTCAGCAATGAAACAGTGATAGATCAACAAGATAAAATTGCCAGAAATAGATAACCAATATTTCCATAAATGACAGAATACATTAAAACTTGAAAATTTCCAATTTGAGGGCTTTAGGAGAGTTTGATTCAGTAATTTTCAGAACTGATAAATTTATGACAGTAGTATGTTAATGACAGATCAACAAACTGAAAATACTACAGATAATTCCCACAATGTCTAAAAATAGTAAGTTTGTCGAAAAAATTGAAAATTTAGATTTTTTAGACTTTAATTAGGATGTGATTCAGAAATGTTCAGATCCGATTTTTATAGTTATGCAGAAATTTCCAACAAGCTAAAATGTCAGATCTAGGTCAAATTAGAGATGCCCAAGTGGCAAAAAATTGTGAAAACGAAGATTTTGCAATTCTAATCAATTTTGACCATATGGAATTTGATTCTAGGGCCTAATTATTTGTGATTTAATTATTGTAATGAAACTGAAGCAAAATGAGGGTTTGGAGGTCAAACCCTAGGCCCAAGGCCTTGAAGATCCCACTGTTGAAAATCGTTGAAATTTTTGGATTACCTTGTCGCTTGCTAGATATGAATTTTGAGACCTTAATCCTGCAAAATAGCCAAGTATTTAGCCTTAAAACTTTTGCTTAGGGTTTCAAGTCAATTTTGGGGCAAAAGAGGCCAAGAATTGGAGAAGAAGGCTAAGGAAAACCAATTTGTGGGGATAAAAGGGCTGAAATGGCAAGAGGAGGCCAAAAATTGAAAACCTGTGTCTCAGAAATTTCCAGATCTGAATTTTACCATCAAATATTTAGTAAATGGCCCTGCAAAATTGTCTAGAGACTGGATCTTACCCTCAAGGGCCTAGATCTAGTTATTTTCTCAGTTGATCCCTTAATCCAACCTGTAAAAAATGAAAATGAAAACACCCTGTAACAGCCCAAAATAAATATCTAATTAATTTATTAACATTAAACTTAAATTAGGATGGCCCTTACCTAGCCAAATAAACATGTAATTAATTAACTAAATTCAAACTATGAATAGTGCTTACCTGTGCTTACCTATGGTAGAAGTAGGCTTACCGCAACAAGGTTTTGGGGACGACTCTCCACCCAACCGTAGGCTCAATTGCGCAAGGATTTGCTACAACTGGCCACCCCCGAGCCCTCAATCAACATACTACTGCAAGTGACTCCTAAGTCTTAGAACACCATTCTCCCAAAAGAATGAAAGATAGAATCTCGGAATGATGGAATGCAGGAATGCCTCTCATCTTCCTCACCATCTATTAAATAGAACAACAATGGAAGGGGAACCACATGCACACACTCCATGTGTTTACATGCAACTTTCTTTTGATTTTTAGCTTTCTTGTTTTATTTATTTACTTTTCTTTTTATTTTTAGCTTTCTTGTTTTATTTCTTTCTTTTTGATAGTTTTCTTGTTTTATTTCTATTTATTCTTATTTAGAGTTTTAGTATGGTTATTACTATTTTTATTT